>NDGM010604504.1:0-10581 GCA_002564305.1 Octomys mimax
TTTTTTTTTTTTTTTTGTCTTTTTGAGACAGGGTCTCACTATGCAATTCAGGCTGGCTTTGAGCTCACATTGTAGCCCATTGTAGCCCATTGTAGCTGGTCTTGAATTTGCAAGGCTTCTCCTGCCTCAGCCTCCCCAGTGCTGGGATTATAGGCATGCCCAGCCATGCCCAGCTTGCACAAATACTTTGGATTACACCTGTGAACCACTAGACCTGGCACTTGTTTCAATTTTCATGGCACACAGAAGTTTTCCCAGTTCTTTTCAGAACCTGAATTCCACAATTTGATGTCAAAAGCAGCTCATCGGTAATTCTTTTTGAGCTAAGGTGGCCTACAAAGACGTACATATAACTAATAATAAACATATAAACAAGTAATGCCCAAAATAAAATATTCATGTCAATTTCACAGGAGCACAATTTGAGATCATCCACAGGGACTGAACATAATTGGAAGTATTGTACGTTTCATTGTATGTATTTTTTATGCTGCCCCCATCAAATTGCCTGCTTCTTTTCTTTATTAGGCTCAGACTGCCCCAAGGGCCAGGATGTATATTGTGCTCCCTTTGCACGAATAGCTCATTATATGTTGTTGAGGTATATTTATTCTCTTCACTTCCTTCCATCTCCCTTTCCCCAGTTCCCATTCTATTGTGTTAGAGTCTAGGCAGCATCACTTTGATCCTTGTATGTAAATATGGGACGTAAGTAGGGACTCTTTTCTTAAATCACTCTTTGTTTTGGGCCTTCCAGGGAAGGCCTGTTGGCTCTGGTGGCCTGGTGCAGAAGGAGGTGGGCAAGTGCCCCTCCCCCAAGGCTGCCTCTGCTCTGCCCTCCATCTTCTTAGCTGAGCACATGAAGAAAAGCAAGCCAGGCTTGGGGGCGGGGCGGGGGGTGCATTCTCCCCATTTCCATTTTTGTTTGCAGAAAAATGGCACTGAATTTGTCTCTTCCTCTTTGAACTTTGCTTGTAGTTACTCAGCTTGGGTGCAGCATATTCTTCTCAGTCTCCATTTGTACTGAACAACTCCAGGCCTTAGGAGCATGAGGCTGCAGGGGAGGGGCCTCGCCTCTGCTTTGCAGCTGACGGGAAAGGTGAGGGAAGGAGAGAATCAGCTGATGATTGGAAACAATTGCACCTCCATTCCATTTTGCTAATGCCTGAATCCAGAGAATTTTCTCATTTAATTCTCTGAAATGAAGAGCCCCTCTGTTAGCCTTAAAATGTAAACAAGAGGCTTTTAATGTGCAGTTTTCCCAGAAATGGAATGTTAGCTGCTCCTATGGATCCAAAACATTACTGTTGGGGGTTTTTGTTTTCTTGGATATTTGCAAGTTTTGTTATGGCAGCAATAGAAGATTGTCTCTAAGTGGCATTAATATTCTAAGTTGCAAACTGAAATGTGAAATGACTTTCCAAGGATGTTTGCCTGAGCCCTTCTTAGTCAATCCATACGCAGAAGGGAAAATGAAAATCTGAGGCATGCGTCCTGATCTTCACCCATCTCTTCAAGCTCAATTCTCTGAATTTGGTTACTTCAGACCCAAATATCCTTCGAATGATGCAGATTGGCTTTGAGTCCAGTTCAGCCCGGTATGTGTGGGCCAGGTGTTCTGTGATATATGTAGACACCTGGGGGAAACGGATGATTCACCATGCTCAGCTTTGGACTCAGAGTGTCCTGGGCAGGGTGTCAGCTTTCAGCGCTGCGTTGCACCTACTACTGCAGCTGCATTTACATCATGTGTTTTGATCTACTTATGTAAGAGCATTCGAATTTCCATTTTTAGAGGAAGAAATATGAAAGGACCAATCCAAGGTCATAGAGCTTGATAGCAGAGCGGCTGAGCTAGGCCAGCTAACCTTAATCCAGAGCGCTACTTCCTCAGATATTCCTCTATGATTAGGTAAAGCCAAAAAGGGGAAGAAATTGTTAACAGGGCTGATCGGGGAGGTGGTAAAAGTGAAGGACACTTGTAAAGCTCTTGTCCTCTTCCACCCCAAGCCAGCCTTAGCTATGACAGCCTGCTGTCCTCAATGGGGGTGCAGAATAAAGAATATTGAGATAAGCCCACACTATTGTTCTGATTCTGAGAGAAGGCTCCTCTCTGCCAGCTGCGAACGCTCCCGCATCTAACACTTACTAGGTTCCTGCTGTGTAACTGTGACCATGCTCAGCATGGTAGGAGACGCAACTTGACTGACATGAGGTTCTCACCCAGGGCTCTTTCTACTAGGGAAAAGCTGCTGAATGCTGTGAAGGTAGAGACTGGTTTGCTAGTGCCTGTGGTGAGATTGACTTAATCAGTTACAGTTACTTGAAGAAATGAAGGAAGTGACTAATGTAAGTTGACTAATATTCAGCAGTTGAACATTATAATAGAGATTTTGTTTTTGTGTTTGTTTTTGGAAATTCCCCTGGGACTTTAGCCTTACAGAAAAACAAAGATGAATCAACTGTTAAGCAAACCCACCAACCAGAGGCTTAGCCTTTTCTATTTAAAGCCAACTGAAAGGAGCTAATATAGTCAGACCTGCTTGGCTCAGAGTTGCAGAATCCAGCAGTTGGGCATAATTGCTTCACTCTTGAACTCAAGCTGCAGGAGTCCAACAGGTGTGCATTGACCTCCCACCTCAGTTGTTATCACACTAGCAAGGTGACCCTGGGCAAGTGATTGGAGCATCCATTTTCTCATCTGGCCAATGGGGGAAGTGCAATCTAGGTAGTAAGTTTTAACAAAGGCTGGATTCCCAGTATGATGCCTAGACCCCAGCCCCAACTCAACATGCATTGCATATCTCATAATCAATATTCTACCCTCGCATTTGCTCTTTCTCAACAATTTCTGTCCCTTATTAAAATAGATCTGTCAAAATAACCTTGACTGCTGAGAGAACCCTTTTGTGTGTGTGACTATAGACTAGTTCGAAAGACGTTCAAGCTATAAGAGACCCTTATTAAGTAGAGATGAGGACTTCTGGATAAAGGAAACTGCATGAGTCACTAGAGGCGTGAATGAAGGCATTAGCGACACCACACAGTAGGTGCTGAAGAGAAGCAGTGGGTCAGGAGTAGTTAGTCCCAGAGAGGTGTTGATTGTGCTACCTGGACTAATGGGTGTCCTGAGAACTTACAAATGGACAAGAATTCCACTTGTCACTGAAATGGAACCTCATAAGATATCAGAAATTATTCCCAGCAGTCAGAGAACAATGTGATGCATTTCTCTTCCTTCATGTCTCTGAAACAGAGCACACTGCTCTCTTAGGAATCTTGTTAACAGTGGCTAACACTAGCAAGTACAGAGTCAATTGGTCTACCCCCAAGCTTGTCTATTTGCTTGTCCTTCCATCCGCCAGGGTGGGGAGGTAGGTAAGACTCAGTATTCTAACTGGCCAGTCTGCACTCATCTGCTGTAGCATTGCAAATGTAATCTTGCTAAGCATTGGGGAGCAAAGCACACTTTGGATCACAGTTCAATTGACCATGTTTGCATGTGTATATTCCTAAAAGAACTTTCTGTAGAGCTAGACTGTGGTTAACTCAGCGAGCTGGCAGTGAGGAGGCTGGTCAGCAGTTGTAGAGAAGTACAAGCAGAGCAACTAAAGGTGAAAGCAAATACACTGTCAAAACACACTGATTATAACTTAAAAGCTTGTGGAAGGCTTGCCAATGGGCCCTTGCTGCAGCTGGCTACCTCCCACTTCTGCAGAAATATTGACAGGTCTCTTTCCTTACTTGCTTGTTGGAGCAATGAAATAGTCTCTGTGATTAACTCCTAATGTGATAAACCCAAAGCTAAATCTTATGCTCTCTCCTTTGAATACCCCCCAAAAAATCATATACCTACACATGGATATAGCACTGAATTCACAATAAGTCATGGTGACTCCACTTTAAAAGTGTAGCCCAAGGTTACCCGATACTGTCTCTACTGCTGCAAACTAATCCATCATTTATCTTCTATCTTCTGCATGGTTATAGTAAATAGAAAAGATAGCTTAGTAGATGTGAAGGTGGGCTCAAGAATCCCATTTTCTGGATTTGAGCCAGCTCAACTTCTTGCTATCTGTGCAATTTCAGGTAGCTACCAAACTTTCTGAACTTCAGCTCCCCCATCCATGAAGTCAGACAATGGCGTACTTGATAGTGAAATGTCTGGGATAGAGGAGTGAGGCTAGACAAATGCCAGGCTCCTTCTTCCCCACTAAAAGTGGGGTTTCTGTTCTCTTACCTTCTTCTCTAGTCCCACTCCCCAAAATACAAAGGCAAAACATGTTTGTCTCCACCCAGTAATCAAAATCCTAGGCCGTGATAAGACAAGACTGAGCCCCAACTGACCCCTCCAAATTTCTTGTCACCTGTTTTCCTGACTTTGGCACAGTCTAGCTACACGTGTCTGCCCATGATTCCTTCACCTGCTTAAGCAAATCTGTGCTCTGGGCTCTTGGCCTGACTTTCTTCTGCCTGGAATGCTCTTCCCAGAGGTCTCTGCATGCTCAAGTGTGTCTATGCCAGGGAGCCCTTCTGTGACTGCACATAGGAAGTGGCCTTGCCCCCACCCGCCACCCCTAACTGTTGCACAGCACCTGTTTGACTGTCCTACAGGCAGCTCTCAGGATTAGGAGTTGCAGTCTCAGAACCAGGCTTTACCCAGGATTTCTATTCCAACAGCTAGTATCTGCTTCCCAGGGCTGCCCTCAAGCTGCAGGATGCTGTATCCCGGGTGCATTGGAATACTCCGACAACCTGGGGCTGTCCTGAATTCTCCAATTCCTTTTTTCCTGAGGCCTGCTCTGTGGAGCTCCCTGCGGATGGAGCCCCAAAGTCACCTTCTGTGAGGAATGCTGGACCTCTGCACCCTGTGCTGCTGCTTCCCCCCACACTCACTCCACTTGCCTTCCTGTCCTAATAAATGACCTTCACCTAATTTCATTGCTGAGTTTACTTCAGGAGAAGACAAGTATTATCTTGCTTATTTGATTGCTTTTAACATCCCAGGATATAATCTGTGGCAGAACAGTGCCTATTATAGTAAGTCTTCATGGACTATGTATATGTGTAGGTCTATGTATGTGAATAAAATAAATTAAGCATATAGATTAATCATAGATTCATATTTAAGGAGAGATTTGAGAGAGACTAGCTGGGATTTCAAATGATATTTATAAACACCATTACTTTTGTGGACATGTCCTCAACACCTTCTCTTAAAAATTCAGCAATTATGTTATCGGTCTACTCCTCCCACTGTCACTCACTTCTGTCTGGCATGCAGCAAGTTATAGGTCACTTGTTTTTAGATTTAATGCAAAATCCCACTTCATATTAGGTATAAAACATAGTAAAAGCAAGCACTAATGGTTTGGACTTTGGATACCTGGAATAAAGTTCTGCAAGTACATTTCTTTGGAAGGATTTACTGTGAAATTACATTTTTCCTTCTAAGATACCTGAAAAGAATTTTAGCAGTTGCCGAGTTCTGTAATCTCTAAACAGGCTATGCTTGTTTAGCTAGGGAGACATATTTTGTCCCTAAGGGTTCACAACAGGGTAATACATGACCGGTTGAAGGCTGACTGGATGGTAATGAGTGCACATTCGGGGTACTGTAATTAAGTGTGTTTGGGGACAGCAAGGCAAGTGAGTCATGAGGATCCACTGAAAAATGTGAAAATATGGGTTGAGTTGTAAAAGACTTGTAACCTGATCTGGAATATGAAGTTTGAGGATAGTTATTGATTTTCCAGTGGGTGGAATTGGTTTCCTTCCTGACTAGATGGCTGGAGAAGGAGGTTATGAGAGCAAATTGCTTACTGTCAAGGAAGAGTGGTGGCAGTGGAGGTCCTCCTTTATGTCCAGCTGATCTAGCCAAGTGGCCTCTGACCTCTGCAGATATCTTGGCCCCAGAGTAGAAAAGCAGCTGCTCAGAGCTGAGATGGACTCCTTGGCCTTGCCAAAAGAGCCTGGGGCTTTTTTAATCAGGGTGTTTCCTAGTATGCCAAAAGGTGTGGGGGAGACAGAGTCAGCTTTTCAAGCCACAAACCCTCCTTGCCCCTCAAGAGAGTTTTGAGCTGAGTTGAATTCACCTTCCAGTCAATAGGAACTTGGCCAAAGCCAAATGAGTTTCACCTTAAAGTCTGTGAGAAATCGACCAGGACTAAAGAGTCGATTAAGCTGTGCCAGTGACAAAGTGGGAGGTTTGCTATGAGTGGAATACGATTCCAAGTGCAGCCTGCCATGGTCTAGCTGACAAATGTGCAAACCAACATGAAATGTGGCTGAACCCCAACACAAACCCACAGCAAGAGAGGAGCTGGAAAACACAGTGTACCACCTTCCAGAATGTTCTGTTAGCTCTCTCTGCTGATAGAGGAAGCAGCTTATGCTTAGAATCAGAAGCTGGTAAATATTTGACATATTCCTAGCAGGGACATAATGGGTCCATTTCTTGGGCAATAAGCATGAATCTCACTGGTTGTCCTATTCCATAGACAGTGACCACATATTGTGATAAATGGTAGAATAGAAATATTAATAGTATTATAGAAAATACTCAGGGGGCAACAGAAGCAAACTAAAGAGTTATCTGAGCCAAAATTGGGAGACCCAGAAAGTTGTCCAAGATTTTGCCATCTTAGTTAAGACCTCCAAGAGTCAAGTGAAGAGAATTCCAGGCAAAGCAAGTAACATGTGCAAAAATCCAGAAGTGGAAAAGGAGAAAGCATTGAAGATGGAGTAGTTGTGAGTGATAAGGGTGGAGAGGCAAGAAAGGTCTTATAAAGGGCCTAGCACCATGAAAAGAAATTCTTAAGATTGATTCTGAGCTCAATGGGAAGTTACAAAAAAATGTCCTATCCACAGGGGCTCTTGTGTGCAGAGAGAACTCAGTTAGGAGACTTGACTCCGAGCATGGACAAATCTGGCTTAGGGTGTGATGGATGTACATTCATAATGCATTGGGTGTTGGGTATAGAAGAGGCTGCATAACAGAGGGCATCTTCACTTTGAGAGAAAATAAAGAAAAAGAATAGACTCATGGGTCGGATGATTAGGTCCAGACATGGGTCTTAGGAAGTACTCCCTCTGACATTTGATGGTAGCTATGATCACAGACAAATATTTGTCTCACAGCACAAAAAATTGTTTTCCAAAGAGCACAAATAATCATTTCATTCTTTCCATAGGGTTGATATCATGGAAGAGCAGATGTAAAAGTTTATCCTATTTTTTTCCTTTTTTTTAAAAGAGTACAAATTAGAATTAAAACAGAGAAGATTATAAGTGATACAGAATTTCACTTAACAGAGTAATATGAATTACATAGTGTGTGTTGTAATACATAGTGTTGTCTTTCAACCAGTTATTCATATTTCCAGATATAGGCATGTAAACTTGGAAGAAGAAAGAAAAAAAAGAAAGAAATGTATAAGAACTTAAGAGAAAAAGTACAAACACTTGAAAAAAGGAGATGAAACTGATTAAAGCATTAACTGCTTCTTTCCATAGACTAGCAGAAATGCACAGTACAGTTTTCCAAACCATCCTGCCAACAAAGATAAATCTCTTCCTCTACTCTCTCCCTTGTCCTTCTCCTCAACTCAGTAACTCTTTCATTTTGAATAAGTTCAATCCCTTTTCTCATCATCTGTGGTATACTTCAGATTCCAGACCCGCATGTGCAAACGTCATATTGTCTCCTTAGTGTGAGAACCTCAAAGGATTATCTTGTTTGAAGTGTTACCGACTCATAGAATTACTGCAAACACAGCACACTTCAAAAGGGCTATGGATTGAAGTATGTAGCACCAACTGCCAAAGAAGAAGACTTTCTTGAAAGAGTGAAAAATCCAAGGCCTGAAACACAAAATTTTCCTTCCTGTGGTCATGTGGACAGCAGAAATCTCCATTTGACTAAAATATGGAGAGTTGACTCTGCGGACTCTTTAGTGGCTGGTCTGGATTACAGTTTGGATTTGTCATGGGTGGCACATCTCCCAGCCTTGGTCAGACATTGTGCAGCTAGGGCAGGAACTGTGGCCATGCACGTTTCTGATACTCATTACTTTGGCTTATGAAGATTGATTTAAGTCTTCACAATATTTATCTTTTAAATCATTTATGTTTGTTTGCTTGACAATCAAGCAGCAATTTAGAAATGCTGCTTCCTGAAGCTTTGCAGACTAATATAATTTCACAGCTTCAATTACAAGTGAGAAAAAATATTTCATCTAAGAACAGAGGAGCCAGACATTTCTGAGAAATCATAGTTAAAGAGAAGACAAAGTACTCTCCAAGAAACAGGGCATGTTATTAATGACTTCCTGGGTGAAAATCTTGCTGATTCTCAGCACCATGAGCCTCCAGTTTATGGCCAAGCTGGTTTTGCTAATCTGTAAAGCTGATGCTTTTCAGATTGATCTACCTCTACTGCTGCTGGAACATGCCATGTGGCTCCTACATCTTCAGTGCTTATGAGCAATGCAACTGTCCACTGCCCTTCTACATAATAAGCGTATCTTTCTTCTTACCACTTCCTCTGAACCTGTGTTTTATGGAATCCTAGAATTTTGCCTAAGCCTGTAACAATACTTCAGTTTAACCCTTTGCCTGACACTAGTTCTTCATCAATCCTGTCCATAGATAGCTGTTTACTGCTTAGAAGGTCCTAGGGGTAGGAATTCCCATGAAAAGAAAATTGTCAGGAAAATCAGACTTTCTATGAACATTTACTAATTTAGCTTAGCTTTAAGTCAAATGTGAAGTCCAGTGGCTTCCCGAAGAGATCACTAATGTCTAAAACCTGCCACCAGACTTTTCCTTTGGCTTCATGTCTGTCATGGGGTCTAATAAGAATTTCATAGCTAGAGTATTAATACAACAAAATTGTAAGGAAAAGTGGTTATTTCATAGCTCTGTTTTGTTGCCATTCCTAACATGTTGCCACTCTGGGGAGGTCAGGGCACTAGATTTTGTGCCATCCACACAATTCAGCTTCTCATATTCATGTCGTGAAAAGTAATAGACTCATGGTCATTCATTTTGCCCCCAAATAGTGTGAAACTTCCATAAATGGAATGAAGTGGCTGAATGAGTTCATTAATTACGTGACTGGCTTAGCCCTTTATCTACCTTTATAAATCTCCTTGCTCTAGGTCCTATTGTTCTCATTTTAAACTAAGACTTTTACATGATTTTCTTGAGTAAAGATGAAAAAGCTGTTTTGTCCATGAACATGTGTGTGTGTCTGTCTGTTTGTGTGTCTTTGTGTCTGTGTCTATGGCTGTGACCAAATGCAGGACCTACTGACGACTGAGCATGCACTGACAATGAGCTACATTCCCGCCTTTTCTTACATTTTAAACTCGAGACAACTGACCACTCTTGCTTCATTTTTTTTTTCATGTTACTTCAAGGTCTTATCAAATTGCACGTGCAGCAGATAAAGTGATGTGTTAGGTCAGAAGTAAGAATCAGGGGTTGGGTAGGGAGACGCAGGATGAGCATCCTCCTAGGTCTCTGCTTCTTGGTCTCCTCCTCCTCCTCCAGCCTGCAGTGGCATGAATCTTCTTAAAGAGCATTTTTTGGTGACTTCCTTTTGCCTAGAGAACTGTGGAAGAATAAGGATAAGAGAATTGTGGAAGACTTTGTTGTGTTTTAAATCTTTATTGGGGTGGCGTATTTATTTTGCTTACAAAATTAACTGTTTGAAAAGGAAGACTTTATAACCATTATCTAACTTTGTAAGAGAATTTATAATTCTTATCTTCTACTTGGTTTATTCTGAGAACACCAGTAGAGGCATAATTGGGCAGTTAAGTATCTTAAAGATGGTGAGGTTATTCATCTCCAAAAAACTGTTTAGCACTTCAAATGATCTCAATAGTTTTCTCTGCCAACAATCCTCACACATATAATTTCTTCTAATAAACACAAAGTTTCAAAGTCGTAAGTTTATCTCTTTTAGAAGTTATGATTTTATTTCAGTAGTGGAAGCAAACTTCTAAACATTGTGGGATTTTTCTTTGTTTTTTACATTTTAAAAAAATAGATCTGGACTAAAGCTTGACTTTCTAATGACAAGACAAGGACTAAATATAGTTGTAATTTAAATCCTATGACAGTCGGTATATAAATATTCTCCAGTCTACTCCCATGATCGTTAACAAAGGTTGATGCCAACACAGTGTCTTCTACTCTCAAAAATGCCCACAGCAGTGAATCTTTTAGAGCTTTCAGTGATACAAATAGAACAATGGAATACACATGCGATAGGTTTGCCATCGCTGGCTTATGGCAACAATCTCGTCAGTCCAAAGTTTTCATGTTTGGATGCTTCTTATTTAAATTTACCAGAATAGATGAATAAATAATTAAGCCTTGTTAAATCCATGACCTGTGATTTCATCTGTGATTTTAAGAACCACTACATCAACAATTTTGTTGCTTACAATACTTAAGAACTTTATTTTATTATTTTTTTAAATTATATTATATTTTATTTTCCAGACATTTGTTGATAAACAAATAGCAATTAGACAGTTTCAAATCAAATCACTAGGACAGATTCAATAA
>NDGM010604551.1:0-10860 GCA_002564305.1 Octomys mimax
ATAACTAAACAACTAGTCAGTGTCAACCAGGTCCACAGAAGCCTTTGCTAGGGGCTGAAAAATATGTATTCTTACTAAGCATTTTTAAAGCCTTGTCCTTCATGTGACAGTATTTATAGAAGGGGCTGGTCTGGTAATTTAAATCAGATTAGAGCAGAAGAGTAGGGACCTCACAATGGGATTAGTGTCCTTTCAAGAGGAAGCATGCTTTCTGGTTCTTGTGCTCCAGGGCTCCAGGCCCTCTGTTTATATGCAAGCACTGGAGAAAGGCCATAGTGTGAGGACTGCTTTCTGCAAATGAGGAGGAAGTGTTTCACCTGATGTGGAATCTGGTGCACTCTATAGTGGACTACCAGCCTCTAGAAATGAAAAAGATAAATGTTGGTTGCTAAAGCATTCAGTCTATGATATTTGCTGATTGAGACAAATAGTAAAAGTTTGAAGAGTTAATGGTGAAAGGCAACTTGTGGACTAGGAAATTAGAATGTATTTGATTTGTTTAGTGCTGTAATTACATAAGGCTCACAACACAATAAAGTTAATTTGATACCGATTTAATGATGGGAATCTTTGTTACTTTACTTTTTAATTTAATTTTGTTGCTAGAGGCCAGAGAAAAGTGGGAGGAGAAAGGATTTGAATAAATGGCTTGGCTACTATTGCTACTGAGCCATATCTAGGATTCCTGAGGGTCTGCTAAAAGGAAGGCATGAGAGGGCAGAAAGGAGCAAGAAGCTCTTTATTTTTCTGTGAATACTCTTGACCATCCCAAGCCTCCCCAAGCAGTCTACTCTTTTCTTGTAGAACAGAGATGGAGCTAAGATAACTTATTCAAGCCTAGTGGAGTTGCTCTAGAAATCCTCTCTTAAGATGGGTTTCGGGAAGGGAATCTACTTCACCATCCCACAGGGGGAATACACTGTAGGCAATGAGAAACTGTCTTAAATTTGAGTAGCATGAGGGTGCAAGACACCAATCATGACTTAACTAGGGATAAACCAATGGGGACCAACATTTCCTAAGGAGAAAATTGAGATGAAATAAAGTACATATACAGAGAAACCTGTAGCTTGCATTACTAATTTCTTTTTCTCCATTGGATGCTTTTCTTTCTAAGTTACTGATCACTTCAATCAAAATAAAATGGAAAGATAAGTAATAAGCTAGTGGGTTTACTCTAATAGCCAATCTGGTAAATAAAGGCTAAGATCTATTTATCATTGAAAGCTTTCTCTGAAGTCAGATAAATATCATAGTCTCTTGCCTATGTCTTTATATTTTTGCCACCAGCTCTTTACTCAGATCTCAAAGGGAAGAAAATAACAGATTTGGAAGAGGCATAGGGATACAAATTTGGACCTTACTTTACCTGTGCAAGTGAAATCAATGAGAAATCTTATTTGAGCTGTAAGAGTCATACCTCAACACAAAAGGCAAGCAAAGGCATTGTTCCAGACCCACATGTATTGCTAGCAAATCACAAATGTAGAGCACAAACTGCAAAATTATGACTCAGAAATATTAAGAGCTAGCTAAAAAGCACTGAGTATTTTTCCTTGTGCTGAGATGCCGGATGTTAATATGGAGATTGCAATTCAAAAGAAGACTACCATACATATCTAATTTCATTGCCATTCATTTGTTCACTAATTTATTTATCAAAAAATTAATGTCAAGAATAATGTTCAGTATTAAAGTCACTGTTCCTACCTCAAGGAGCTCCTGATATAGTAGAAAGAACAAAAGAAAGTAATGGCAGAGAACATACTCTGGAAAGGCAGAGTCCCTGAGGATTTCTCTTTTTGCCCAGGGTTAGTAGGAAGAACCTGTGTGTCCCTGAAGATGACTCTGAGGAAAGAAAGAGAGATTTTGTGGCAGAGAGGAGCAGGGTGGGAAGTTCAGGCAAAGAGTCCAGGCTACATCAAGTCCTGGAGACTCAGATAGTGGCTAGGGTGTGGGTACCAATTAAGTGTAAGGAATGTGAGAAAAGACTGAGAGGTGAGCTAGAAAGCCACGTTTGTTAGTAAGCTTTCTGTGGTTAGTTTTCATTAGCACAGGCTTGGACTATGTAATGATTACATTCATTGTGGGGAGTTACTACATGGACATCAGGCACCTTGATTGTTTTTACATCCCCTTTCTGTTCACCCTAGCCCTTTCCTTCCATCTCCTAACCTCCTTTCCTTTTGCAAAAATTTGGCTCCCTGTTCTATCGTCTTTTACTTTTCTCTTGAATCTGCTGGAAGTTTGGGTTTCACACATACACTGTGTATCTGATTTTACTTGACATTATGGTCTCATGGTGCATACATTTTCTTGCAGATGACTCAACTTTATCTTTTTCAGAACAGAGAGTGTTGCTCCACAGTGCAGGCCTTTTGTAGCTGTGACAAAACATCTGACATAAGTTAATGGAGGAAACTATCAATTTTGGTTCAGGTTTCAGAGATTCAATCAATGTTCAACTGGCTGTGAGGTAGAAAAAATATTAATGGTTAAAAGGCATGCATAGAAAGGCCTACCCCATTATTGTAAGGAAGCAGAGAGGGAAAGAGCCAGAAAGAGAGGGGCCATGGACCAGAGCAGATATAGTCCCCAAGGCCATGCACCATGACCCACACCTCTCAACTAGGCTCTACATCTTCAGAGTTTCTATCACCTTCCAATGCAGCTATCAAACTAAGTTCTCATCAGTAGATTAATCCACTGATAAGATTCGAGCCCTTAGGAGTCAACCACCTCATGAAGGCCTGCCTCTAAACATATGAGGCTTGGAGAGGATATTTTAGATATAAACCATGACATTTCAAACCCGGGCTATGTTATAACAATGCATGCAAAACTGGACTGCAGCCTGAAGACAACAGGAGTTTGAAGAATTTTGTGTCAGTGTGTATGGGATGGTGTTCATCTACCAGACTCGTCTGACAAAGTATACTTATCAGGCAGCATCTGGTGATTCCCAACTCTCAATATAGAACTCTATCCTAAACACAAATAACAGATTCCATTTTTCAGATCTTAATAGTATCAGTCACCCTAAACAATATGGGTACTTATATATATTTATTATCAACTGCGCTTATGTTTAATTTTTTTAGTTGAAGAAATAATAGAAAATTTTAAGCCCTTCATCCTAGATTTGAGCCATCATCCGAACCTATGAAGAATGGCTATGAACCTCTCCTTGCACTGTCCTGACTCACTCAAGTGATCCATTCCTTTAAAGATCTCTAAACACAGAAGTTTATTTCTTCCCTATGAAACTCTTCTTTTTTAAGAGGCATCCCCTCAGAATTCATTTGTTGAAATCCCCATTTCAAATGTGCTGATATTAGGAGGCAGGAACTTTGGGTGGTGATTAAATTATGAGACTGCAACCTTTGTGAATGTGAATGGGTATGACAGTGATCCCTGAGAGCTCCTGCGTACTTTGTCCATCATGGGAGGACACAGCGAGAAGACAAAATCTGCTTTGGGAAGAGCGATCTCACCTGAAACCAGCCATGCTGGCACCCTGATCTTGTACTTCTAGACTTCAGAACTGTAAAGCATGTTTCTGTGCTTTATAAGTCACCCAGTTTATGGTGCTTTGTTATAGCAGCCCAAGCTAAAACAAATGCAGTAAGCTATCACATCTCCAAAGTAGCAATACCACTGGGAGAAGCCAGGGAAGCATTTCCCTTGGGGAGAAGCAGCCTTTCCTGCCCATTGTTAGCCTCTCTCCAATCAAGCTACTCAGCATCCCAGAGTGAGGTGTTAGTTACTGGAAGTTCTGCAGAATGACTCCTGCTAGTACTTCTCTCAGTCACACCCATAAGGGAAGACAAAGGAAACTCCTTACAGAGAAGAGGTTTCTAACAGTGCAGGAGGGGCTGTATTGCTTTTCCTCATATCCTATAGATTTTAACTTTGGGCTGGTAAAGTCATATTGGTAGAAAGTCTAAATTCAGGTAAAAGTAGGATGGGATGTACCTTAGTGGCACAAGTGCCTGTCTGGCAAGCACAAGGTCCTGAGTCCAATTCCTGGTACAAAAAAAAAACAAAAAACTATAAATTCAGATAAAAGCAAGGATAAAAAGAGGAGGCAGTGAATATGTGGCGGTGGTAATGATGTCAGCCCATCCCAGCCTTCTTATTACACCTGGATTAAAATATGAATTCAATTATTTTATCTCTATGGATAAAACTTTGCTTTAGTTCCCTATAGTTTCAGGCCAAATGTGAGCTAAAATATGGTATCAATTCACATTGTATTGATGTTCTCTCTGTCTATTTTCACGGTAAATAAAGTCACTGAACTACATGCAGTCCAGCCATCCCTGAGCAGCTCCCTCTCTGGTAAGCTTGCGATGCTGTCTTTGTCTACAAGAAGGTGCACACACACTTCCTTTGTCCTGAAACTGTCATTGTTTCTTCACCAAGCCCTTGTTTTACCAATCCATCACAGCTCAGCCATTACTTGTGCCGAAATTATTTTCTTAATCCCTAAGATGATGTACCACATCCTTTATGAAAGTTTCTGTAACACATTGTTCCACCTTTTACAATAAAATTGCACTATGATTCCAAAAGAGAAAGAGAGAGTGAGAGAAAGAAAGAGACACAGAGAGAGAGAGAGAATGCGAGTCATCACAGTGAAGTAGAGGACATTCTATAGAGCCACAGTTAAAGATGGGGACTGGAGTTTAATAGAGCTTTGAACAATGAAACTTAAATGGCAAGGGTTCCATTACAATGGGTAGTTAATATTTGGCCCAGAGAGTAAATCATTTTAACTTTGGTCTACATATAGCATACTTAGGGAAATGTATGCATAAGTGTACAGCTGCATGAATTTTAACAAAATGAACACGTTCTTTCATAAAGAAACAGGACATGGCCAGGGCCTGAGAGCTCTCTGTACACCTTCAGGCCTTCCTCATCTAAGAAAACTACTATCCTAAAACCTTGACTGCTTACCACATAGGTTTATTTTGTGTTTGTTTTAGGTTTCACATAATTGTAATCATTCAGCGTGTACTGTTTTATGACAGCTTTCATTCATTCTACATTATGCTTGGAAGACAGGTCCACATTGTTGTGCGTAATGATCACATTATTATATAGCATTTGTTTGTGAGTTCATATCTTAGGCTGTTTACCTAAGATGTTAGAGTAATTTTGTGGGGAATGGTGAGAGTATAGATCGTTTTGCAGTTTACTCAGAGACGATGACTAGTCTTATAAATAACACCACTGGAGATAGGTTCTAAGAGTCTATTTTAGACTCTTTCAGACTTGAAAACATTATAAAGAAATTTTTGAACAATTAAAAAATAAATATGTAGAGATAACTATGAAGAATCGAGGCAGAAAAATGGTTATAACTATGATATTTATTCATTTGTAATAAAATAGATGTCCGATATAAGAAAGCAGTCAGATGCTAAATCTATTTTATGATTATCTGTCTCTGTCTCTGTCTCTGTCACCCTTTCCTTTATGTAGAAATAGTATGTTTCCTCAAATTACCAAATCTCCTATGTAAAACTTCTTCACTAAATCTGAACTTTCAATCAAACCCAGTCCATAGATGAGAGATAAGGAAAATTATGCAATAGCAATTTAGTACTCAATCTCTGTCATTTCAACGTGACAGCACCATTTGAAAAGCAGGGAAAAGTGCCATGAATTAAAATTCTGAAATAAAGACATCTGATTCATCTTGACTATGCTATTTAGAGCACTGTCCTCCAGGGTTAGGTTCACTTTCTTCTAGTCTGATTTATAGTTTGTTCTCCTAGGGGATCCTCCAATTTCAAGAGCATCAAGATATGATTTATTTACATAAGGCCAATCAAGGGTTATCCTGCTCTAAAAATTAGAGACCAGAACTGCTCCAGAAATGGAACAAAAATGCTAATCACTTTAAATTGAGTCTTAACAAGTGAAATAAGAAGGTTGTAAGTGGGGATGACAAACCATTATGAAAAAAATTAAGTGATACTTTAAAGAACAGATTGTTGTTGCTTTTTGCTTGTTTTCTCAAAGACAAATTAATTAAATTAATTTCCTAAGATACCATCTTAGGATGGTATCTCATCTTCATCCTTCATGGTTTCGAATAAAAACTAATTTGTTCTTTGCTCTTTTCTCACCCAGAAATATTTTTAAAATATTTTTTTAAATGAAAATTCAGATGTACAGCAGAACATTTTCATGTGAAGCAGAGTCAGGAAGAGAGAAGTTAGAACACACACACCCCTGCTTAGGCAGATGCAGGGGCCAGGAGTTCTGCACACTGGCATCGCTATTGAGACTGGGTGTGGTGCTACGTGCCTGTAATCCCAGTACTTGGGAGGCTGTAAATATGAGGATCACTATGAGTCGCATCTGAGCAGTGAGACCCTATACACCCTGTCCTATAAATCAATCAATCAATCAATCAATCACATCTATTTTTTGGTACAGTATTTTTTTGATTGTCACATATCTTACTCAATAAAACATGAGAAAATAGAAATCTTACTTTATTATTCCCTGCTTTGTGTTTTTTTTATTAATCCTGCATTTCTATGAGCCAAGTACAGTTAAATTAAGTTTTCTTCACTTCAACAATGAGGAACTTTATTTGATTTCCTAAATATCTACAGAAATAAGAAGGTAAGAAGTAATGAAGAAAGAAAGAAAGCAAACAAACATGGGTCTTTTTTCCCCTTATCACCACAATGAAGGCTGCAAACACTAATATGGTTCAGCAACAGCACAAACATTCCTTGTGGTTCAGACTTCAACAAAGACTACAATTTACAGAAATGTTATTTTTCTTTATTATTAAAACACTTAATTCTTCTCAAGAAAATAAAAAAACTAAATACAAATATCTCAAGGGAAAGAGTGAATATAGAGTAAGAAGGTTAATTATGTAGAAGATATTATCAATTCATGAAACAGCTAAAATTATGTTTTACAAGTTGTCAAATGTATCAAAATATATGAAATGAAAGGTCAAAGATTGAGGATGAATGTAAATAAATACAGAGATACTTTGGCTGTTAAACTCAGTTCATTTCAAAATTGTGTTCAAATACTGAAGAGTTCACAACTGGGCATATTTTTCTCATAAGAAATAATGGAAAACCAAAGAATTGGTTTTGGGACCCCAAAATTGCACTTATAAATTCATTTTTCCAGGATTTTAACAAATTTTGTAATGATTTTTTTCTTTAACTCTATTGTGGGTCTCGTGCTTGGCTCTACTGTGGGAATCACAAACTTTTTTTGGAGCCATGGTTGTAATATTTTACACAAAGCACAAAAACCAATACAATGCTGAATGTCTTAAAGCACTAACGTGGGCCCTACACACGAGCACTGTTCTCTGGGTGGAATGAGCTTAGATAGAAGATAAGCACTCTGTTTCTGCATCAAGGCATGAGGTGCGACTCATTCTCAAAAAAACAGGTGTTTTTCAAGTCAGATTTCCAGTTCACCACTGAGCAAAGTTCTGAACACCTAGCCGAGTTCTTAACTTCGCTGTTTGAGTGGTGGAAAGTTTGAGACTGGAGCCATTCAATAACTGTGGTATCGCTGTACTTTGAAAATGTTCTACATATATTTCTTGTACTTGATTACTTTGTTGTTAGTGAGCTCCCCTTTGTAACGTGCTTTATATCACTAAACATGTTTAAGTAGAAAAGCATGTATTACAAATTAAGATTTATCACAGATAGTTAGCACTTTATTATCGATGATAATGTTTTTTTCAAATGTTCACCACCTGAGAGCCACAGAATGGATGCTAGGCATAAATGCACATAGTACCTTTCAATTAATTTAAACATCATTATGAACAAATCTGTTTAAAAATAAGATACTTTCAAAAATTGTTTCGTGTCAGTCGCAGGCAAGCTGTTGTTTACACATTTTTAAAATCACAATTTAAATGTGGCAATGATGTTTTAATATGTTTCAAGTTTCCCTTGCAATTGGTTTTTTCCTCTTACTTTGCACTTGCATTGTATCACAGAAGCCAAGCTGGAACTGATCATTATCAGGCATAAAAGAAAATGTATGGGGCTTCGCTCAGATACTGTTGTGTCCTGGAATGAAATCCTTCTGCCCAAAAGTCCTCAAGATCTTCAGAATATGTAGCACATACATTGCAAAGGGTGTCACTTGAGCAAATGATAGGAAACACAAATAGTCTTCATTTGTATGGCTGGTATTAAGTGAGAAAATATGCACTTTTCTTAAAGTGTGATTATTTTTTTCCTCTCTCAGCTGGTGTACCTCAGTTTGGAAAAAGAGAACCTTATTCTGGAAACCTAGGAAATAAGCTGCGAAGTCATCCTTGGTTACAAGATTTGGGCCCCACCTTCGACACCAATCCCACATGCGGAA
The DNA here is from genome assembly GCA_002564305.1 of Octomys mimax. Taxonomy (NCBI): domain Eukaryota; kingdom Metazoa; phylum Chordata; class Mammalia; order Rodentia; family Octodontidae; genus Octomys; species Octomys mimax. The sequence goes on from NDGM010604551.1 coordinate 8,386, forward strand.
GTGAAGTGGAAGTTACAGTACAGCATCTGTGAATGCAGCAGTGATCTTCCCAATGCTCCTGTGGCTGAGCTCTGTCAGCCTCAGGATGTCTTTTTCAGGTTATCTCATGGAATTCATGACTGCTATTAGCTGAGTTCAAAATAACTTCATTTCCTAAAGTCTGGACCTCCAGGAAAAAGACAGACAAATAGTTGCTTTGGGCACCTGCCCCATGGGGTAGAACACAGGTGCCAAATGTACATTTCTACCTGGCACTTAGGAATTGTGTTCTACAGTAAAATATCTATCAGACTCTTCCAGGATAGTAATTGCTTTTGAACAACATAGGCAGATTCCAAACATGTCCATTTGGTTCAGTAATGTTGCCAAAAACTCATTATGTTTTCTCTCTGAATATAAAATAAAATTTGTCATTAAACTTGTGGCTGGTTTTATAGCCATCTTAGTCATAGGGTGACATTTACCTGACTTTTTTATTTAACACAGAGTGCAAAGCTGAATTATGATGCTGTGATTTCAGTGAGTTTCCCCATCTTTTGCAACAAAATACAATAATTTTGACGAAGAAAGTATTATTTTATCTCCCAGAGAAACTTAATTGGCTCCAAATAAAGGTCACTGCATCTTGTTTGAAAGCTGCAAGAAAGTTTCAAAGACTTCTTGTCACTATCTGGCACATTTGTTATAATTGGATGAGGATTAAAAAAATTTAATTAAAAATAATTAACATCTGAATTCCTGTTTTAACTTTCCTTTGTACCTGCTTGGATGAAATTAGTGCACCATTTCAATACAAATAGATTATATTGTACATTTGCATTAGAGTCCCATTTATCATTTACATTTCTTAAATTAATTTGAGTTGTACTTATATTCCTACTCTTATGAAAACATTTATGCTTTAGCAGATTGCTTTTGAACTTGTTCTTATGAACAGGGATTATGATTCATCCAAATATTAACAAAAAGAAAGATACATACATATATATATAATATATATAAAGATAGATAGATAGATAGATAGATAGATAGATAGATAGATAGATAGAGATATTATACCATTGATTGAACACTGGCTGAGATATCATGACTCATTCACTCTTTGCATCATTATAATTCCTGTATAGCCTTGAAAAGCATAATATGACTTAATAAATAGTTTTACAAAATCATATTTAAGTTTGAATTTCAAAAACATTTAAAGTCTATATCTGAGCACATTTTTCTTAAGCTATTAGGTAAAACAAAGAGAACAACTGATAGGAAGTTTTGACCCTGAGGAGTTCTAATACTAGGCATTTGCTGTCTTCAAAACTATCAACAGAGTCTATTCACTGTTTGGGATATTTTTCATGTTGGCATTAATGTTTGTCCAGATTTTATACTGCTTCAAAATATTATGCTAGGAAGTATAAACTATAAAAAGTCATGCTCTCCATTCCAGGAGTTAGAATTAGTATGTACTCTGGGTAGGTACACAGGTAGTGTACCTGTGTAGTGTACCTTTAGACAGGCCACTGAGAAGATTACTCAAATAAAATCCAGTGTGCTTGGAGGAAAGAAAAAATGGATTTCTGGTGATCAGCAAGGGTTTGGGACATTTCAGGTGAAACTGAAAGAAGAACAGGAATAAGGAAGAACATCAAGAAGACAGCCGAGGAAAAATCATGGGTGAAAGCTGACTCTCCTTGAAGAGAAGGTGCAGAAAAAGGCAAGAAAATATGGCAAGATCAAATGGAGAAGCCGTGAATGCCACACTACGAGGCCTTAGTTCTTCATGCAGTGGAGATGCAGCAATTGTTCATGAGAAATGAAAAGGGAACTGTTAGTCCTATGATTTAAAGGAATCACTGTGAGAACAATGGAAATAACGAACATATATCAAGAAGGAGATTTATTCTGAAGAAGCAGAAAAGAAAACATAACACAGCTAACTGAATACTTTGCTGGGCAGCAAGGAGGTATGAGAGAGCATGTGTGAAGAAAAAGAGCAGTTGCACATTCTCAGAACCCTTGAAATCAGAGGTGTGGTCACCCCAGCCCCAAGTTGTGGGTGAGAGAGGAGGTAAGATCTGTGAAAGGGCAGCTGTGAAGTTGGACCAGTGGACTGCACATCTAGTAGTATGTACTGTTTAATTCTACATGTGCTGATGCAAATTATATGCATACATAATGCACTTGTACTTATATATGTATGTATGTATGCACAGTCATGCATCACTTGATGAGAGGATCATGTTCTTAGAAATTCATTGTCAGGCTACTTCATCATTTTATGAATACCAAGCATGCTGCACCTAAGCTGTATGGTCCAGCCTATTGCTCCTAGGCCTTATACAATTTTAGTGTGCTGAGTACTGCAGGCTATTGCAGCCCTAATGGCATGTGAGGGTTTAAACATATTTCAACATAGAGTACAATAAACATACTAAGTGATGAGAATTCTTCAATTCTGTTTTAAAATCTTGTAGGGCC
>NDGM010604600.1:0-10146 GCA_002564305.1 Octomys mimax
CTTTAAAATAACTGATGTCAAAATAAATAAATAAATAAATATGAAAAAAAAATAAAAATAAAATAAAATGCAGAAAAGTATATAGGAAAATACACTGTCTGTGCTACTCCGAAATGCTAGTAAACTTTCTAAGCCAGCGGAGAGTGGATTAACTAGGAGAGAGCCTCGTAATTTGGGTCGGTGATTCATTCATTCCGAAAGGCCCTGGCCTGCCGGCTTCTGCAGCTGACTTTCCCAACCAAGCAGGTGTGTGGAGCTGGGGAGGACAGTCAGTAAAATAACGCGCCTTTAAAAAAGAAAATCTCCCTTCCACAGACGCTTTCATTATGCGGTGCCTCAGAGAAGGGCGTGGAAGATTAAACAGAGATTTGCAAGACTTCTCCTACTTAGCTTCCACCAAGAGAATTGTCAATAGCGAAGCCAATGAAACAGAAACAGATGGCGCAAATTTTCTTTGAAATTTAGACAGATTGAAGAGGAAAAGTTTGGCAAAAAATGCAGTTGGGGTTTGGCCAAGCTGAAAACATTTGAGAAATGGTATGAAACACTGGAAAAACATTAAGGCACCAGAAACACTCCCATTAAGTGTCATGTGATGGATACACAAAAAGAAATGGACCTTGTGTGGGCAAGGCCATGCTTCCGGGCAGCCATCACAGAGGACGGAGCATGGACAGCCATACTGCCGGTTCTACCTCAGCAACTAAAACTCATGTGATGGCACTTTCCAGAAACTTCCTGTAAAGCTCTAGCTAACTGCACCACTGAAGTGTGACTGACTGACACAGGAGTCTGTGATGGTCTGTGTGGCTGACGTGACCCATAGGACTATAACAATCTGGCAGACACAACTCTAATGTCATGTCAGACTGAGAACCTCTGTGGCTGGAAAAACTTGTGAGACTGACGTGACCTAGATAGCTCTAAGTGCCTCTGTGACTGAAGTGACCTCATGACGTGGGCTACATGGGACTGGAACAGCTGTGAGAACAAGGCAACTTATGCATAGGTGACACCAGTGTGGCTGAATCAATCTGTAAGACTGTGTCTTCATCACTTTCCTCTTTCATGGGACAAGACACCCGACACCCACGACTGGAAGGAGAGGCTTAGTTGGGCTCGTGGTTCTGGAGGATGCACTCTGTTCTTGGCTGGCTCCAAGACAAAAAGGGCAGCTGGAAGGGCCTGGCAGGCAGAAGCTGTTCAGGTCATGGTGGCCAGGAAGCAGAGAAAAGGAAGGAGCCAGGGAGAGAGCCACACCCAGCCAGGTCACACCCAGTGAGCACCTCTAACTGGGCCCAGCTCCTAGGGCCAAGCCAACTATAGCACCCCTATGATCCAGTTACCTTCCTGAAGCTCCATCCCGAACACATATGGCTTTGGAGGATACTCTAGGCCTATGCCGTAACAGACTGTAGTGATCTGCATAGCCACAAGACTTGTCGGATTGTGACAGCCTGTAAGACACAAATATCCTGTGTAAATGTGAAGCCTGTGAGGCTAAAACAACCTGGGAGACTGAAATTACCTGTACAGCCGTGACTGTGAGGGACGCACAGCTCTCCTGTTGACTGGAAGGACTGTAAGTCCCTGTGGACCTGAAGTGATGTGTGACTATAACAGCTCATGTGGCTGCAATCCCTGTGGGGTAAGTCTACCTGTGGGCCGCCCTGACCTGCGAGTCTGTAGGCGCCTGTGTGAGCTGCGCAGTTGCGACCCCTGGCGCATGCAGAGCCTCCTGGGCTCCCGTCACTGGCTCTAGTGCTTAGGTGGGGGTAGACCAACAGCCTCCGACAGGAGAAGCCACACTACACCATCTCTCCTGTTCTCTCTGTGAAAGAAATTTTGGCCATGGAGCTTAGGAATTTTTGGGTTCAGCTCTGAGTCCCTCGTCTCCCATGAGCTTTTCCTTGGAGGGTCCAAGTGCAGCAGTGTCCACTGTGCAGTCACACTCAGCCAGACACGAAGGCACAGGGACACGCTGAGATCTGTGCAGAAGGACACTCAAGGGTCTGATTAGGCAGCATGTGGACAAGGACAGAAATGGCCAGCGAGCTCACAGGACAGGATGCCCATGAAGACCTTCGAGAAACAGGAAAATGTGTGGGCACCATGGAAAGAACAGAAGACCCTGTGACTCACAAATTCTCTATTTTGACACTGGTGCTATTTCTTTCCAATTTAGCAGGCTTTCAGCTATGGAGGCAGGGATAAAAAATTGTAAATAAGAACAACATACTTCAGGGTCAGCCTGCATTAACTCTGCTCTCAAGAGGTAGAAGCACATGGAGGGGCTGACTTGGGGAGGAATAAGAGAAGCAGAGCTGTGGGGACCAGGAGGTGGCAGGAAGAGGGGGCTGCTGGACTGGAGGGGCGCAGCTGCTTGAGAGATGGGAAGACCTAGCAGCTCTTGGGGTCCTGAATAAGGGAGGGTGAGAGGCCCCATCAGCAGCAGGGCTGCCTCTCTCTTAAGGGGACCTCTCCCCTCCCCTTTCTTCTCTTTTCTTCTTTCTTTTCCTCCCCCTCCTCCATCTCCCTCCCTCCCTCCATCCCTCCCTCCCTCCCTTCCTTCCTTCCTCCCTTCTCTCCCTCTCCCTCCCTCCCTTCCTCCCTTCCTTCTGCTCCTCTTCCTTTCCTTTCTTCTTTTCCCCTCTGCTCTGCTCTCCTCTGTTCTCCTCTCCTCTCCTCTGCTCTCCTCTCCTCTCCTCTCCTCTGTTCCCCTCTGCTCTCCTCTTTACCCTTTCCCTTTTTCTGCTACCTACGAGAATGACCCAACTCTTGCAGACAGGAGGCACTGGTGTCAGGCAAGGAGCGTGCTTTGCTTCCCCGCGGGCTTAGCCAGGCACTACCACCCCATGAATGCTCTCAGGAGAACAGGCACCTCCACTGGCTTCCCTCAGCGAAGGTGGACACCGATGGAGAATCCTGCGTGTTGCTGAGCCACAGCCTGGAGAACTGTGCCGCCCTGGCCCCCTGCCCTCTGTGCCTAGGGCGTGTTTTGCAGCCCGCTCTCTGCCACTTTCCCAGTGGCTGTTTTACCACACTCCAGCCTCATTCTTTTCCACATCTATCTTCCTCAGGCTCCTGGCCCTGCGTGGTGGAGCGCACCTCCATTACCTTCTCAGCAAACGTCCTGGACAAACACTCTACTTTTTCCACTCAGTTGATAGTTTGGCTGAGAACAGAATTTCAGGTTAAAAATCAATTTCCTTCAAAATTTCAAAAGCACAGGAGGTTTTCTTTGCAAACCTCCCATAGGTGCTTTAGTAAAAGGTAAAGCTGAAATCTAATTTCTAGCCCTTGGTGACCCAATGACATTGTCACTGCTGATGTCTGGCTCACTTCTGAAAAGCTTGTAGATCTCATGTTGTCTTCATTGTTCTGGGTTTTCAAAGTGACTTGATTCATACGGAACAACCTTCATTGGTATTTTGGGATGGCTTCTCTGTCAGTCTGGAAATTCAAATTCATGTATGTCAATTCTGGAAAATAAAAAAAATTCCAGAAAATAGTTAAAATTCCTATGCTAATATTTTCTCCCCCCTATTTTTACATTCTAATTTTTAAGAATCAGGATAATAACCTGTTAAGAATGTAAAGCAGAAATAGATGTGAGCAAAAAATACCCCTAAACATTTACTAGTTACATGATTTTTCAGACAGTTTTCTATGTATAGATTCATATTTTTCCAAAATGCAGTTATAACAAATATTCCCTAAAAAAGTTAATCCTCAAGTGTATATGATAAATTTATTAGAAAATATTTTATTTTTATTTACTTTGTGGTACTGGAGATTGAATCTAGGTATTTAAAAGTATTTGTAACTTTTGATTAAAAGTTGTGATTTCCATTAGGCAAGTTGTATTATATTCTAATATAAAATCATGCAGTGAAAAATACCCTCCCAGAGGTAGCCGTGGAACCATCCTAAGTTAATGCTGTTTTTTCAATTAGAAGCCATGTGGACAAAACAAGCCAGATAAAATATAATTAAATGAGTGACATATATAAAATAATTTGTAAACAACCACACAGTGCCTCCAGCATAAACATACCCCAAACTAAGTGCTGAGCAGTTCAATGTGGGGACGGTGATACACAGAGAGTTTATATTTTCATTTCTAATTGACATCACATGGAAGTAAGTATTTGAAATTAGAAAACACAATAATACATATGGTACAGGTTCTGGAAAATAGAAAGCAAAAAGAAACATCTGACTTCTATTTAGGAAAGCATGCTCTAGAAATCTTGCCCTCCAAAGTAGGAAGAAGTCATGTGATCCTGGGCCAGAGTACGCCATTTATTTCAGAAACTAAATGTTTGTTAACATTTTTGAAACCACTGTGTACAGGTTTGGGAGGAGTGCTGTAACACACGCCACGGGCTGGACAGCTTACACAGCAGAGATTTAATTTCTCACGATTCTGGAAGCTGGAATCCCGTGGTCGAGATGCGCCAGGACCGTTTTCTGCGGAGGCTGCTGTCTGCGGCTTGCAGGTGGCGGTCGTCCGCCTGTGTCCGTGTATGGTCTTCCCTCCGAGCGTGTCCAGCCTGATCTGCTCTTCTCGGAAAGACGCCCATCGGGACAGACCTCACGACTTCGCGTTAAGCCGGTTTCTCTTCGGAGACAGCCACATCTTGAGATGCCGGACTTCAGGACTTCAGCATGTGGCTCTTGGTGACCCAGATCACCCACGGCACGTGAATGAGTTATAGAGCAGTTAGGTGAGAAAGAAAATTTCCAGGAAGCTACTGAGCAACTTGGCATTTCTTGTCAGTCAGCTTGAGGTTTCCTGGTCTGATGGGAGCAGGGCTGTCCCCTCCCACTCCTCCCTCTGCCTGTGCAAGGCCTTCTTGACCTGCAGGTCACAGGGCTCCTCACAGACGGTCGTGAGCCTGGGCCAGGCAAAATCTGAGGCCACTAGCCCTCGCTCCCTACTTAGGTGAGAATTCATCTTTCTGCTAGGTAGCCACTGAGCTGCAGGAAACCACACCTCCTTTGGACTTTGTTCGTTCAGCTCCTACTAGATAGTGGCACAGGGGGACTTGGACCCTTTGTGCCTGTCCCCAAATGGGATTGTGTCTTGGGATCACCTGTGTGCATGAAAATCCCCGGTCTGTGGCCTCGCTCTTAGCCTGGTGTCTGGCCCATCTCCAAGCTCCGGGTGAACTCTGCTGGGTCTCGGAACGCTGCCCTCGGCTCACCTGCGCAGACCCCACCGCGTGCAGAGAACACTTCCTGTGTGAGCACGAGCGCTGCGGTGGCCCGGGGCCACGGCCACCTCCCTCGCCGTCCTGCAACCATTTCAGGACACGACTGAGACTGCATCCCTTGCTGGCCTCTGGGTATGTGGCACCTATGTAGGCTGTAAGGATGGCAGCGATGAAGACCTTTGTCCCTGACCTCACCTGCCGGAATTGAGAGGGGTAAGGTCTCAGTCCCAAGTGGTTTCTTTAATGCAGTTTAGTGCAGGGTCTACAGGGTTTCACTACACAGGACGGACTCATAGTGATCCTCCTGTTTTCAGCCTCCCAAGCACTGGGATTACAGGCATGCACCTCCATGCCCAGTCTCAGTTGCCATCTCAGAGTGCCTTGGGGGTGGGGCCAGCACAGCATGCTGGGGATTGAACCCCAGTCCCTATGCCTGACTAAGCAGGCGCTTTAGTCCACTGAGCTATCTGCTAGCGCTTAAGACTGTTACAAAATTACAATCAGCAAACGGCAAAAGTAGAATTTAAATCCAAACCAAATAACTTGCTAGTAAGCCCTTAGTGTGTACTCTCCTATGCCCGAGCTCTCTACCATCATCACATTAATTTAGTACTCTTCTTGGGGGACGCAACTGCAGCAAATAATCTTGTCAGCCTCTGATTACAAAGTTAAAGGAATCACGTAGGTCATTAGGCTGCAGATTCTCTGTGGAATAAATCATATTTTACTTACTTTGGTTTTGACTGGCACTCATTGTGGGAGTTAAATTAAATTGGTTTTATTAAGTGGAGCGTCATATTAGCATTGGATTAAAAAGGACTTCGTCTAGTTATTGCATGCAGGCCGGTACTTACATGAGATGGGATCAAACGACACTCACTTCATGTTTAAATGTTTAAGGCATCAAGCTAGAAATGAAAGACTTGTTAGGAGATGCTTTCTTCTAAAATTAGGAGTTGGTGGGCCGAGGAGATGGCTCAGTGGTCTAAGCACCTGCCTGGCAAGCGCAAGGACCCAGGTTTGATTCCCCCGTACCACATGCTGTGCCAGCCGCAGATCCCTGGGCATGCCGTGCTGGCCACTGACCCCAGGCCTGGCGGTGCACACCTGTAATCCCAGCACTGGGGAGGCAGAGATAGGAGGGTCACAACGAGTTCAAGCTGTGTAGCAAGCTTTATTTATTATAAATAAATAAATACTTTTTCAAAATTAAGATTATGAGTTGGTAAAGTAAGAGGCAACTGCATTCTAAATTTCCTGAATTACTCAAGGAGAATATATATTTTTAAAAGTATTTCCATTTTTAAACATCTCTTTTTGCAAAACTTTGAAAAAGTAGAATTTTTTCCCTGTGAATGATTATTTTCACTCATCTCATACATAGCAGCAGATAAAACAAGAATTTAAATAAATTGTACAAAAAATTAGATAACCAAATCCAAAACTTACTGTAAAGCTGCATTGTTTAAAGTAGGATGATATGGCAAAGAACACATAATGATAAAAATGGAAGTGAGTCGACACAGAGCCATGTAACAGGTGCCCCTAACGTGCCCTCCTTATGGCTTGTCTTCCTTATAATGGTGCAAGAGTGACCATGTCTGGCAGAGTTCACACTCCATTTGAATGTTGGGTTTTGGTTTTCTTCCCAGGCTGGTCTTGAACTCACAGCAATCCTCCTGTCCCAGCCTCCTGGGTGCTGGCATGATAGGTGTGCCCCAGCCTCCTGGGTGCTGGGCATGATTTTCATGCCCAGCTGAAAATCTTAAAGGATGACAAAAGCTAAAATCTGGGTTGCCTTAGTTGTGGCAATTAGATTTTAAATACATCACCCAAAGCAACTTTTACGGAAAAAGAAAAGTCATAGGTGGGCTTTGTTACAGTTAAAAACTTCTGCTGTGTAGGGCAGCTGAGGAGGCAAGTGCAAGGCACACGATAACCCTAAAACTCAGCAGTAGGAAAACCATCAAATAAACACATGGTCAAAAGATCAGAAGAGCCACTTTACCAACAAAAGTCATAGAGACGGCAAATTAGGTACCTACAAGATATTGATAGGATGAGGGAATTTCAGAACTGGAACAACAGGATCTCACTTCATAGTTGTTGAAATGATTAAAATTTGAAACATGAACACCAGCAAATGGTGGGCAGGTGTGGTGGGCGATAGTCCTGGGGTGCTGTGAGTGGGGAGGCACAGTGGCACCCAGAAGCCACCATCTTGCTGTAGAGTCACCAGGCACATGCCTGGGGGCTTACCCAGATGTGCCGGAGACTCCTGTCCACACAAAACCTCCACGTGGATGTTCACGGAAGTTTTATTCACCGATGCCGACGCTCAGAAGTGCTCAAGCTTCCCCACCACAGGTGGCTGCATGGGCTGCGGGACATCCGGGTGACGGGCTGTTCTTCAGTGCTGTGAGGCAACCAGCTGTCAAGCCACGGGAAACACAGAAGAGCCTTAACACAGGTACGAAGTGCAAGAGGCCTACTTCAAGTGCCTGCACGAGTTTATCTATGTACTTCCTGTAAGACAGAAAAGCTGTGAGATCATTCCACAGGCCACGGCTGGGGGCGGTGACTGGTGCTATTCCACAGGCCACAGCTATCGGTGTGGGGTGGGGAGTGACTGGTGCTGTTCCGAGGGACTTTTCGGGGAGTGAAACTGTTCTGTAGGCCACTTGAAGAGGGCCACACATGAGGCCACAGACTTGTCAGAAACCACAGACCATCAACACGGGACGTGCTAATGCTGAGTACTGAGCGCCAACGTGTCCGCGTCAGTCATCCATGTAAAACATGTAGCGCCTGCAGGCAGGATGCCCATAATAGCAGAGACTGCGGAGAGAGTCACAGGAGGATGTAGGAGCCGTCTGTTCTCAGCTTTCTGTAAACTTAAAACTACCCTGAAAACAATTTACTAATAAAGTTATTGCAGCTAATTAGGATTATTTTTGAAGTAGTTAAGATAAATATTTAAAAGTAATTTAATTTTCCCTCATAATACAATTAAAAAATTAAAACAATTGACCACTTCATTTGGGCTGGAAATTAGTCAGTTTTAACTTTAAATCTCTACTGTAAATCATTTGCTTCTCCCTATTTGGCTATAAAGGCCAAGAAATTGCTTATTACTTGGATGTTCTAGCCTCTGTTTATTCCATGTATACATTAGTTTCCAGTAGAAATGTGCGCACACATGAAAAGGCGTGCTAGAAATGCATGTTAGGTACCTCAAGGTTTCTCATAATAGACTTACTAGAAAATGGAGCACGCCTAGGTTGCAGCTGGGATTACTGTAGTTTTCACCTCCGAGAGCTCTTGTGTGGATTGAGGATCAGGCGTCCCCTCTCCTTAGCACAATGCCTGGGCTTCTGGGAGAAGCCAAGTGAAGCCGTGGACCTGGCACTCGATGGCGCTGGATCATGGGTGTGAGGGATAACATCCTGAGGCCCAGACCCCAAAACTCTCCGCCCTCCCTGTCTCCAGTGCCCTGCGAGCAAGGTCGCGGCCACTGCAGGCCTTTGGCTTTGCTCTCAGTCACCAGCGCGCACCAGCCTCCTGCTGGGCTCTGGCATCTGCCTGGCCTCTTGGGATTTGCTGTGGTTCTTTCGTGGTCTATTTAAACCTTCTCCTCTGAAGTCCACTCTAGTGTTTCACATGCCAAGAAAACCACCTCTTTCAGATCATTTTTAAAAAATTTACCCACATAGTTGAATCATCATATTTTGTAATTTTCTGAAAGACACATTTAAAGAAAGTAATTACTAAAACATGTTACACAGTTGACGAACATAAAGTGATCTACTGCACAAAAGTAAGGCTCCTTCCACTGCTTTCTGCTGGCCACTTACATCCCCGCAAGCTTACAAATGTATTTTAGGTACTTGGTTGGTCCTCTCTCCATCAGCACCGTCTTCGGCCACCGGTTTGTGTCACGACGTCCATGTGCTTTCCTGTAGACTGTTACAAAGCTGCTAATTGACAAAGCAATTGCGTGCTGACTCTGTTCTGCAGAACATGCAGGTGTTTTATGAATTCCTTCCCCATTCTTGTTCCCAAAAGTCACTAGCTTCTTGGAGGACTTCTAATTTAAAGACTGAATCTCAGAAGACAATTCAAGGAAATGAAGATAGTAGAGACATGGATTTCCTGAACTCATGAGATCATCCTCATTGGCTCAAATGTACCTTATATTGGAAATTTTGAAGGGGAAAAAGAGTATTTTCACATCAAATAACATTTTGGGCTTGAAATCTGAATCCCTTAAATGGCTTTGCCCAGGCAAATTGCCAGCATCAGGAAGTTGCCAGCGAATTGCTGGTGACCAGAAAAGAGCTCCCCAAGGGGAGCAAGGTAGGGAACAGTGGACCCCCAGTGCACCTGGGGGACATATAGCCACAGGGAGGCTGGCTTGTTTCTTAGTATCTGTGAAAAATGCACAAATGCTATTTACATGTATATAACTCTGGTGAAAAAATTAAAAATTTAAAGTCTTTGGCTAGCAGCACTATGGATTATTAGATTTTGTTAATCCTTGGGCCAAAAAAAAAAAAGTTTAAAGAAAGAGTTAATATTGAAAAAGACAGCTTGGAATGTAGCTCAGCAGCTTAAGTGCCTGCCCAAAAGTGCAAGGTCCTAGGTTCGATCCCTGGCACACACACAAAATCTGGGTGATAGATGACTGCATGCTTAACCTTTGGGCCAGCCAGATAGCTCAGCAGACCAAAGTGCTGCCTTAGGCAGAGCGCAGCGGCTGGGGTTTGATCCCCACCGTGCTAAGCCAGCCCTGCCTCTGGGGCATGCTGAGATGGCAATTAAAACTGGGCATGTTTAGAATATTTTGCTGAGTTAACACACGTACAATATTCAAATAATGGAACTAAACAAAAAAAGGGGATACAGATGAATGTCCATTTTGTATCTG
>NDGM010605248.1:0-17161 GCA_002564305.1 Octomys mimax
TAAGTGTGGGCCATTTTCATTCTGTTGGTGGAGAGGACGTGAGCTCTTGTGGGATGTGCATATACTGCCCACTTCATGTGGAGGACAGCTGGCTTACCTGTTTATTTACTTTTTTGGTACTGGGAATCAAACTCAGGACCTTGCACTTGCCAGGCAGGTGCTTATGCCACTGCACTATATGCTTGCCTGCTTAAATGATTGCCACCAATTCACCTGTTGTTCCTTGTGTTGCAGGCAGTCTGTTGGGGGCCGTGGGCACCTGCACCTTCTCTGGGAGGAGAGGGCTCTGTGTCCTTCGGGCTCCCTTACCTGCCAGCCTTCTTGGTCCCTGGGGGGCTTTATCCATCCAATTTAACTGGTTTTCTTTTAGGGAGCGTTGATGTCTCCTGATTGTAGCAGCCAGGGTAGATGAACAAGCCGGTGAGCTGGAGCCTCATTAGCTCCTCCTGCAGACCTGTCTCTGGCAGAAGCCACTCTTCCGCTGCCTTCCTGACCTGACCCACACCCCTGTAGTGGGGCACCCAGCTGAGTGGGGCATAGAGCAGGAAGTGCCCACCGAGGGTCACAGTTCTTAGAGCTGAAAAGGAAAGCAGACTCCAGCTCTGGGTGGGGATTTTTTTCAGTCATTTCTGGGGCTGTGATCTGACTCTGTCCCTTCAACATTGTGTGACCTCAGGCACTGCCAATCCCTCTTGGAGCAGCAGTGCTCCTGCTGTTCATGGGGCTGAGTAGAGATCATCTTCATCCCTACTTTCCAGTAAAAAATAGGGTCCAATGTATAGTGCCTGACACAGAGGAGGGCTTTTCCATCTGCCACCTGCCAGAGAAGGACAAGGGCAAGACTGCCGAGGCCTTGCCACCCCTGCCAGTCTTTAGACTCACTGCAGCAGAGGGTGCTAGCAGAAGCTGGACAGAGTTGGACTCTGCAGTCCTGAGGCCTGAGTTCAGATCCCAGCGGCTGCCCCCGACCTGCGTGGACCTTGTCACATACCTCCCTGAGCCCTAGGTGCCAGGGCCTGCAGAGTCACTGTGTGGACTACATGGAGCAGACCATGACCTTTGTGGCATGCAGGGAGCCTCCAATCTGAAAGAGCAGAGCTTCAGGCTGGTCTGTGTGCTGGCTACACGGCTGTGGCCATGCTGGCACCATGGCCTCTCTGTGTCATCATCTTGTTTCACTCTTAGTTGCTTTCCACAAGAGGACTTCGTGGGTCATCTGCCATCTCGGAGCCTCATAGCTCTTTTCTTTGTCATTTTTACCTGAAATCCTCTGGGTTCATGCCTAACATTCTTTTCTCCTTCCTTCCTTCCGTCCCTTCCTCCTTCTCTCCTTCCCTCCTTCCCTCCTTTCTTCCCTCCCTCCCTCCTTCCCTCCTTCCTTCTCTTTCTCCCTCCTTCCTCCTTCCATGCTGATCCCCATGTATAGCCCTGGGCAGCTCTCAGAGACACCAGTGTGTGGAGCACTGGGGACCCTTAGACAACCAAGGAGGGTTTCCAGCCCAGCTTTGGGAACAGGCAGAGGGCCACTGTGAGGGCCACATGAGCCAGGATGTCAGATATTATGTGCTGGCCAGCTGCAAAAGGGATACATGTAATTAGTCAGAGGGGCTATAGCTGGTGACTAGGCAGAGCAAGATTCTGTGAGCCTGACCATGACCCTGAGCGCTGGCAGCTTTCCAGCCGGGTCCCAGTATGAAAGGCTCTGGAAACCCCAGTAACCTGGACCACAGGAACTAGAAGCACCCTCTGCTGCCACTAGGTTGCTGCCTGTGTCCATGTGGGACCAGAGGCGTCCCTGAGCTCCTGCTCTGTGCTTGGCATTGTCCTGGCTGCTGAGAAACAGCAGCACCAGACTACAATTCTTGCTGTAAGAAATTCATTCTCCACTTGTAAGACTGACAGGAAATGAGAGAAGTGGGCAAAAATATAAGAGGTTAGGAGGAGCAGTCAGAAACTCTATGAGGCAGGGCAAAGGGGCTGGGAGAGGGGTTCAGTGCAGGCCTCCCGAGGAATGGGCGCAGGAACAAAGGAATGAAAGGGGTGTAGAGTGAGTCCTGGGGTAGGGAGGACACAAATCCAGGAAATGTGCATCATGTGGAAACCACTCCGGCCATGGGAGCCACGGGGTGAAATACACCCAACCAGGAAGTCACCATTGGGCGGCATCAGGCACATCCAGGTCACTATGCAGCCATCACCTCCATCCAGCTCCAGAAACATGGTTTGTTTGTTTCATGGTATTGGAAATTGAATCCAGGGAGCTCTGGGCTACCCTAATCCTTTTTATTCTTTATTGTGAGACAGGGCCTCACTAAGGCTGGCCTTGAACTTGCAATCCTGCCTCAGCCTCCCTGGAAGCTGGGATTACAGGTTTGGACCACCGTGCCCCGCCTCCAGAAGCTTTTTACGTCCATGCACAGTCTTACCTGTTACAGTGGCGGCTCCCTATCCCCCATGCCCCAGCCCTTGGCAGCCACTAAGCCTCTGTGACTTGGGCTGGGGATCTTGCATAAATGGAATCATACATTTGTCTTTGTGTGACCACTGTGGGTGACTTATGTTCTCAAGGGTCGTCCAGGGTGGCTTCTGTCAGAAATTCCTTCCTTACTGAGATTGCATAATAGTTCTTTGCATGAGTAGGCTGCCCAGTAATCTGTGTGCACTCATTACTAGATGGTTTGGAGCACAGTGTCACAGTGTGACTAAGAGACGGGCCTAGGCTGAGGGGTGACAGAGGAGCCACAAGGCACCCCACTCTGTCTGAGTTTCCTGGGTACATCTGCCCTAACCGGGCCCTGACCCTAAGGGGAGCCTGATCTCCTCCAGCAGAGGTTGTTGGCTGGGCTAAGGAACAATCCCTGCAGGCTTCCTGGAGGAGGCAGCCTGTCACCAGATAGGAGGAGCCAGGAGGGCTGTGCAAAGGGAGGAGGGAGGTTGGAGGATGCACCAGAGGGACTAGGGTGGGGAATCTGGGTTTGGTGGCAGGGAAGTTGGGGGAGCCCAGACTGCCCCTGCTGTAAATGGACAAACCTCAGCCACTTCTGGGAGGTGGAGCATGAGCCCCAAAGGAGGGTGGAGAGGAGGACAGCACTGGTGGGAGGAGAGGGTCTTGGTCTGGTGAGATGCAGGGGCTACATCTGCTGAGTGTTGCAACGAGGCAACTGGAAGCATCTTTAGAGATCTTTCTGGAGGTATTGGGAATTTGGAGGGAGAAGGTGGGGGAAGGAGTGCCATGTACGCAACCCTACTGTGTACCCGGAAGGAGGCAGAGGTGGCCTTGCACTCTTCTTTAAGTGTTCCTCTCTTTCTGCCCCCTTTTCAGGTAAAGAAATAGGCAGAGAGAGGCAAAGGGACTTGTGCAGAGTGCATGGCTGTGAAAGAGGGAGACAGGACTGGGGCATGTCCTGAAGGCAGAGCCTGTCGTCTTTGTACAAGATGAAGGCTGCAGTTTGGGGGCGCTGTTGGGGCTGGAGTGGAGGTCAAGCCAGGTCCACCAGGTCATCTCCAACCCTGCCCAGAAGCCAAGCCCTGGTGCAGGCCAGCCCCACAGAGGCAGCGCCTGCAGCCCCTGTCCCAGGTTAAGGAGTGCACCACTCCCCCAGTCAAGGGCAGAAAGGAAGAAGACGCTGCACTCAGTGTGGGCTGTGCTCCTCTTCCTGCAGAATCCCAATCTGTGGACTCTGGCTTTAATTGTCTTCCCTGAGAGCCTGGCCCAGCTTGGGCCCTGAGGCTGGAGAACACTTTTCCCTCTTTGCCCAATTCTATAATTATTCCAGGCCCCTGGGGAGGGCTGCAGAGTCACCTGGGGTGGGGGAAGCCAAAGAGGAGAGATGGCTCCTTTGTTCCCAGCTCAGCTGTGGTGCTAATGTGGGGGCAGGGATCCTGGAGGCTGCAGGGAAGGAATGGGGTGAGGACTGGCAGGCAGTCGGGAGGCTGCTGAGGATGAGCTAGAAGTTGCAGATTTGTGCTGTAAGGTCCCTAGAACTGGCTTTGGCTTCATCATTGACTCACTGTGGTGGCCTTCAGCAAGTCCCAACCTCTCTGAGACTCAGCTTGCCCATCTTAAAAATGAGAAAAATGAATCACCTCCACCCCATGGCATCATGAAAAAAATACATGCAAAGAGTTTGGCACAGAGCTCAACTGCGAACAGGTTGACTTTCTTGTTCGGCTCCAAATATTGTTATTATTTCATTCTCCTCCTCATCAGATCACCATGGATCATCCCCCAGATTCCCGCCTGAGGTCCTCAAGAGTTAGGGGAGGGAGGAGACTTGTGCTCACACTCTGTCTCCACAGAAGACAGGAGGAAGTGAGCTCCCAGTGCCTGGTGGGGTACAAGTGGGAGGCAGAAATATGGAGCCTGATGGCTGAACTTACCTGATAATTCAGACGAAAGCCTGAGAAGCTGACAGGCCCATCACAGGTCCTGACAGGTCCTGGTCACAGCTGCTATCAGAGCTGGGTTTCCAGCATGGCTCTAAGTGAGTTTGGGAAAGAACTTCACCTTCCTCATCTGTCAAATGGGAATGGACTAGAGTATTTGTGCCGGTGCTTGCATCGTGCTGGGCATACAGTAGGTGCTCAATAATGAAGTCTTTGCGTGAGCTCTTCCTATCTGTCCTCTGCTGTCAGGATGCTCCCAGCTTCAAGGCCTGGCTTACAGGCCCTGCCTCTCTGAAGCCTTCCCCTGTCCCCAAATGCAGGTGCCCTCTCCCCTTCCTTAAGGGCTCTCAGCTGCAGGACCTCCACGCTTCAGAGGGAAGAACGTTCCATAGTTCTATTGGCTGCACTCAGTCCCCCTGCCTGGCTCCTGCCCAGTGCTCCCAGGGCTCCCCTGTACACATGGGCTCCTCCCTCCAAGGCTGTGTGGTGCAGGCCCAGGACAGGCCTGGGAGGCCCATGCTCTGTGCAGTTCTGAGCCTCAGTTTCCCTTCCTGCCCTACAGGCACAGTGCCTTTGTCAGCACAAGGTCAGAGCTCTTGGGATCCTGACTCCACCCCCATATCCCACCTGGCTGGGTCTGGGGACCAAGGTATCTTGGAACCAGAGCCCACTATGGGCTTACTCATAGCAAACCCCCTTTCCCCAGGACTTGAAGCCAGGTGCTCATTCTCCCAGGCAAACTGTGACCCTGCTTCCTGCCTCCATGGGGCTGACCTGGGCAGTACTCGGCAGAGAAGCCTGCCTTGATTGCCTCTGGGTTGTGAGATGCCCCTGCCTGCCCCGGCCTTTGCCCTTGGGAACCAGATGCCCACCCTAGCAGGACCCTGCTAGTGAGTGTAGGCCTGGCTTGTTCTTCGAAAGGGCTCTGCTTTCAGGAAGAACCTGAGAAGGTTCCCACAGAATGTGGAGACTTGGAAACCAGGGAGGCCTTTGTTTGAATCCCAGCTCTCCCCTGTGGCCCTGGAAAGCTGTCCCCTGGTGGGCCTGGCTGCCTGCTCCTAACTGTGAGGTTAGGAAAGCACGGCCCCCCAGGCTGCCACAGGTCACCGCGCGCTGGGTTGCAGCCTTCGCACGCAGCATTACATTACCGAGGTGTGCTGTGAGCACGTAAAACGTGCTGGTTTCCATGGTTTAGCACAAAAAAGGAATGTAAAATGACTCACTAGTAATTTTATTACATGTTGAAATAATAATTTCTTGATATCTTGGGTTAAATAAAATACATTATTAAAATTAATTTCACATTAAAATTTTTTTCCACCTGACTACTAGAAACTGGAATATTCCATGTGTGCTTTACAACGCAGCTGCATTCCGAGTGCCAGGCAGCACCATCTTGCATGGCCATCCTGGGGCTCAGATGAGGGGCAGCTGTGCTCTGCCTTCCAGGCAGTGGGCTGTTCCTCGGGGTTGGGGGCTCAGAACCCCACTTGCCCCCTGCTGCCCCTGTCACGTCCTAGCCCAGGGCTCCCTCTTTCTTGGGACTAGAGGGGACAGAAAGGGACAGGAGCAGGCAGCCTCTGGGACTGGGCAGCTCATATGGGCCTCTGGGCTTGGGGTGCCTGTCGGACTGCAGCAGCAAAAGGGGTGGGGGCTGACAGACATCGCATTTCCTGGGTGACCCACACACTGCCAGGCATCTTTCCAGAGCGAGATAATCTCCCCTGAGAAGAAGAAAGAATTCTAATTACTTCTCAGGAAGACATTTGTTTGGGGAGGCAGAGGCCGAGCATATGGTGGGGAGGGGTGCTAGCCCCCAGCAGTGGCTGTCAGGTAACAGCAGGGGGAAGGGCGTGTGTGGGGTTTCTTGGTAGAATTTGGGGGGGCATGGCTGGACCCTGCAGGGGAAGGGGTGGATTGCTCCTTTGGGTGTCCCTAAGAGAACCTTCCACAAGCCTGGGCAGCTCCTCTGTTGCCCCTGCCAAGTACCCTAGGGGGCTTCCAGTGACGATGTGACCAAAGGGAAGAGGTGGGTGTCTCCTCAGGGTGGAGGCAGAGGGGGCGACCTTGGGCTGAGCTTCTACAGAGAGCAGAGGGCCCCGGGGAGGGCCAGCAAAGGCCAGCCCCACCAAAGTGAGTGGGAAAATGAGCTTAGCTCACGGGACAGAAGGAGCCAGGCGGACACCTCTGGGTGTCCAGGGAGACGTCTGGGAATCTCTGGGGAGGGGTGGGAGCCACAGAGAGTTCTGAGCGCTGGGAAGGATTTGGCTTTCACAAAAATGGTGCTAGCTGCAGCGCTGTGGACCAGGAGTAATCCATGGACTAGGAGTAACCCCAGAGGGGACGGGGTAGCAGCGACTACGGGAATCAGGGGGGCCTGATGAGGCTGACCGCCACGTCCACTGCCTGGCCCCCTTGCTCACCACTTCCGACCTGCCCCACTTAGCCTCTATCCCCTGCGCTGCCTCCTATGGCCCCAGGACAGAGGCCCAGCTGATGGGACATTCAGGGAGACCTGTTCCTTCCTTCCCATCTCCTGTGGGCCTCACCCACCTGCAGCCAGGCTGTGGCTGCCCGCCCGCTCCTGCTCTGCTTCACTGCCTCCTCCTGAGCCCACACACACCCCTGTTTCCATGCAGCCCTGTTCACAGAGACGCCCCACGACATGACGGCGCGGACGGGTGAGGACGTGGAGATGGCCTGTTCCTTCCGAGGCAGCGGCTCCCCCTCCTACTCGCTGGAGATCCAGTGGTGGTACGTGCGGAGCCACCGAGACTGGGCCGACAAGCAGGCATGGGCCTCCAACCAGGTACTGGGGTGCTGAGAGGGTGGGGGGCGCTGCCCTGCAGCCCCTCAGAGCTGTTCCTCTGCGCCCCGGGGTGGGATGGGGAGGCCCAGATGGAGGCTATTTTAGGAAAGGCAGGAGGCAGAGCGGGGCGCAGCTCCTGAGAAGCCACAGCAAGAGGGCCCTTGGGAGAACACAGAGGCCCTCCTCTTGGGGAAACGAAGGCCGCAGGGACAGAAGCTGGCTCCAGGTTATGAGGCAAAGTGGTCTCCTGGTTCACATTCCCCCACTTCTCCAGGCTGCGAGGAGAGTTTTTTTTGTAAATGGTTCGGCCAACACGGGTGTCACTGTTGCCGAGTTCATTCTCAAGTTCATTCATGCGTGTACACGCAGACAGGCTCCCGGCACCCCCAGTCACACACGCGGCCTGGAGCAGATGCCTTACCACCAACCCCACTGCCAGCTGTCAAGTCCTGCGGCTCTGCCAACAGGCTGTCCCTGCAGCAGAGCCGGCTGGCCGTGAGCAGGTGGGGCTGGGGAGCTGAGGAGCATCCCACAGGGTCCCCTGGGTGCCCGCAGGGTCAAGCAGGGTTTGCTCCCATGGCTCAAGTGTTCCCCATTACCTTCCCTCCCTTTTTGTCTCAGTTCCCTTTTTCTTTCCCCTTCTGGGATTTCCTGGGGTCACCCCCCAAACAACCCCTTTGTACTTTCCTCTTTCCCCTTGTACAGCCCTCAGGTCTGTTGTTGGGGTCACCATCTAAGACATTTGCATTCACACACGGGTATCCGCACAAATGGATGTGCAAATACACACATCCGCCCCTGAATACACAGATGTGCACACTTCACCCCACACAGTAGTGAGCTGCCCATTCCCTCTGGCTCCTGAAAGACCCGCTAACATATGCACAAAGACATGTCACATTCTGTTCTGCTCCTGGGGTGTCAGGTCCCCAGTGTATCAGCCTGTTACATGTAGAGGAAAAGGGCATTGGCCAGGGAAAGCCCCTCGGAAAGGAGGCACGGATATCTGCAGGTGGAAGCCGCAGGGCAGCTTGTGGGGAGCTCATGCGGCAGCATCTGCTCTGAATGCACATCCACAGACAGGGGCAGGGCCACACTCCTGCTGCCTGCTGGGCAGATGCCACCGCCCCCGCCTGTCCGCACACAACCCCTATTGATATGCAGTGCCCTCATGGACCCAGATGTCTGGCATGGGCGGTCAGCCTCACAGGTGCCACCTTCATCTTTTGTCGGACCCCTCCCCCACACCCTGAGCAGACACAGAGCTGAGGGACACCAACCCCAGACCTCGTAGCTTCCAAGCATCTTCTGCTATAGCTGGAGTCTTTTTGTAAGATGATTTTTAATTTTATATTAGCACATGTTAATGGGGTTAGTGTGATATTTCCATACGGGCACACAGCATGCCCGAATCAAATCCATCCTCCCTTTACCCACAGTCTCAACTGTCCCCTGGTCCTATCCTGCGGTGTGTCTCCCCCACCTCCACCCCATGTTAACACCTTCTCTCTGCTCTCTCCGCCCCTCTCCCTCCAACAGCTAAAAGCATCTCAGCAGGAAGACGCAGGGAAGGACGCCACCAAAATAAGTGTGAGTTTTGATAATGACTTCTCACAAGGGCTCTCACAGAGGATATGGCTATATCTTTAAAAATATTTTTTGGGGGTGTCCGTTTCAGCAAGGAAGCTTAGGCAGGAAGATGGAGGAGCAGAAAATAAGAAAGAGGAAAAATAGCCCTGCTCTATGTTTTAAAAGCCCGAGATTTTTCAAGTTCATTGAATGACAGGCACAAAAAAATGACAAGAGGAGAGAAGATGCATTCTCTTGTGTCGGGGCCAAGGCTGTGTGCGCTTGATGCTTCCTGCCTGTCTCAGCAGCATTTGTATTTGAGGAAACAACAAGGCCTACTGAGACTGAGTGGGCTTTTTTTTTTTTTTCTCATCATGTCTGACAGTGACAGCATCTCATGGTCCCTGAGATCCTGAGTCCCTTGGGTGATTTGGATTCTGGGAATGGGAACTCTAACACTGGCCAAACTTCTTATGCATTATCATTTTATTATAGCCATACTGTATAGGAAAGGGCAAATATTCACCCATTTTATAGGTGGGGATAATCGAGGCTAGGAAGGGAGTCAAAGACCTGCTGAGGGAGTCACTTTAAGGTGATTAGTGTCCCAGGCTATGCTGGGGCCAGGTGAGGTCAGGAGCTCATGGGGTGACAGGTTTGTGGAGGCAGGACTCTGAGAACCAGGCCTGGAACTGGCAGGCAGGATTGAGAAAGGAAAACACCAAGTAGAGAGGACCAGCCTGAAGCCATGTGTGGCCATTGTCCCCTCTGGATCTGTGCCTGTGCCAGCAGGGAGCATGACTGTGCATGTGTGCAGGGGTGATCTTTTTGCATTCATGCCTTTCTGAGGGGTTTCCCAGAACTGTCCTATGACCTGGGGGGAGCTCAGGACCCCAAAGGCCAACTAGACGCAGATGTACAGGGAAGGTTACAGCCTAAAGCATGGACCCCAGGAGACCTGGGGGTACTGGGCCATGTCTCGGCCTGGAGGTGGGAGTGTGGAGGCAGGGAGGCCAGGGGGAGGCTCCTGCAGCTGGTTTGGCAAGAAAGAGGTGGGCAGTGGGGAGGGCACAGACCACCAAAGCACTGTATGTGCCATTGGCCTGGGGCACAGCTGGCTCTGGAAACCTCAGCCGGGCCCAAGTCAGGGTGCTGGCAGTGCTGCCCCCTCCCGCCCTGCCCTCCCCTCTACTGAGGGCATAGCCGTGTCTAACATTCCATTTCTCGCCCAAACACCCGTCAGTGGTATAGGTGGGGGTCTGCATGTATATTAACACACCCCATTCATCAAAAGCCTCTTCTATGATTTTGTTTTCCATTTCAGACAAGGCTCAGGCAAAGGAGAGAATAATCTAATTGATTTAGAGGATTATAATTCCAGGCTGCTGGGCCCACGTGAGGGGAATGTGACCACTCAAATGAGTTAAATAAAATAAATGAGCTCCACACGAGTGTGGAATCGCCCCAGCCCCACCTCCTGCCGGTGCTGCTCCATCCGGGGCTCTTCAGGTCTGCTGAGGAAATGCACAAGCAGGCCTAGGCCCCATCTCCATGAACCTCATCCTTAAATACACAGAGGCCCAGCCTGGGACGCCTGTAACAGGAGTGCACCCTCAGATCCTGCAGTCTGAAAGGAGGGCTCTAACTTCTCCTTGGCCTTCCAGGGTCTGCAGATTGCTCTGCCCACTCCTTGGGCTCATCCCAGCTGCACCCCTGCCCTGACCCTGTGCCCTTCTACCCTCCCATCCCCTCTCAGGACCAGGTCCTCTGCCTAGAAAGCTGCTCCTCTCTTTCCCTCCAGAGGTCAGCAGGGGGCACTTCCCCAGTCCAGCTTAGTAACAGTAGCACTTCTTTCCCCTGATGGCTGTATTCCCACCTGGCATTATCCATTCCTGTGAGCATTTGCCTCCTGTCTGCCTCCCCCAGAGGTGGTGGCCCCAGGACTGTGCCTGCCTGATGCACTGTTACTCTAGGGCCTTGGGTAGAGCCTGGCACAGACAGTGCCCAGTAAGTGCTCAGTCACACACACACACACACACACACACACACACGCATCCAGGCCAGCATGTATGGAAATGGATTTTTGTACATGGAGCTGCCACTGTGACACAGATCCTGCTCCTGTATGTGACATGAGTGAGTGAAGGTGCCTGTGTGGCAACCACAGGGACCTAGGAATCCTGGCCCCCATTATCCTTAGCAGGCAACTGAGCCAGACAGGGAGCCAGGACTGACATTCTCTTGTCTTCTAAAACAACCAACATGGATGGAGCGTCTCCTGATGTTAAACTCTTGGGATACAATTTTTTTTTTTTCCAGAACTGGGGATTGAACTCAGGGCCTTGTGCTTGCCAGGCAAGCTTTTATTCTACTGACCCATCTTCCTGGCCCCAACCCTTTTTTTTTTTTTTTGGTAGTAGCAGGGATTAAACTCAGGACCTTGCACTTGCCAGGCAAAGCACTTATTCCACTGAGCTATTCCCTGGCCTTGGGACATAATTTGATCTCTTAAAAAACACCCCATGCCCCAAACATCGCAGTCCATAGTTGGGAGGCATCTCAGATACTGTGTGGTCTCAGGTTCTGGGGCGGAAGTGCCACCAGCTTAGGAGTTTGTTCCCAGGAGGGCCTTAGGACTATCTGGGTCACCATGTTAACTGTGGGAAGTCCCAGAGTGTGAGACCGGCTATAGTGAGAGCCAGGTGCAACCCTGAGGACATGGTGGTGCCAGGACCTAGTGTCTCCGGTGTTGAGTCCTCATTCCACCTAGGCCACCTCTCTGGGTCTCCAGTTCCCATATGAGCTCTTGTCTACACATATAAAAAACACTTTGGAAACTGTAAAGCACCATGGATTTGGCTGTGTGAATGACAGTGGCTGTTTACTTGTTAGCATGACATTGAGAACACCGAGAACCATAAGATTCCTTTTCCTATCACGGAGTAAGAAAGGAGCCAGGGAATGGAAAGAGCTCAGACTCTGGGGGCAGTGAGCTCATTTATATGGGAGGATTGGCATCTGGGAAATAATGAAATAATAATGACACAGTCGCACCACAGCCGCTGACATTCAGTGGGTGCTTAGCATCGGTCAGGAGCCGTGCTGAGCGCTCTGTGTGCAGCATTTCAGTGTGCTTGGGGCTGGGGAGGGGTCCTTGGCCTAGCAGTGTCCCCCAGGGCCTACACGGGTCGAGGGTCCCACTGACAGAAAGGGCCTAGTGCTGTGGTGCAGTCAGCACTTCTGCCTGTTGGCGTTGTCACGCTGTGTGAGTCTTTCTCTTGATCTCACTAAAGCCCACTGTACTCGAGTTTAAGTTAAAGACTGCAGCTGTGACCATCAACATGGAGGAGGAGGGCTGCTGGCCTCTGAGATCCAGAACAGGGGCCTGACACTGCCAGGAGGGCTTTCTGGAGGATGGGGAGGGAGGTCCCCCATGGCCCCATCAGCCTGTCTGGAAAGGTTTTGGGGAGCATTTTGGTAGGCTGGGTTTGATTGTCATGGAGGAACAGATGTAAGGGGTCTTGGTGATTTGGGGAGACCCAGAAGGAAGCTGGGGTGGTGACCTGGATGGAAAGGGGTACCCTCCCATGCCCTCTGCCCACACACAATTGTGACCTTCAACTCCCCTCCCAAGGGAGTAAAGGGGGCCCAGGATGGAGGCCCAGTGACAGAAGATAGAGGGAGAGTCAGGGGCAGACCATGCAGAGAGTGGAAGGAAGGCAGGGGTGACAAGCGGGGTCAGACTGGACCCGGG
Source organism: Octomys mimax (assembly GCA_002564305.1). Taxonomy (NCBI): domain Eukaryota; kingdom Metazoa; phylum Chordata; class Mammalia; order Rodentia; family Octodontidae; genus Octomys; species Octomys mimax. Next base: position 12,519 of record NDGM010605248.1, read on the forward strand.
TTTGGGGGATGCCAAGTTGGACGCTGAACATGCTGAGAGGCTGGGAAGTAGCTAGGGAGCTCAGAGCAGGGCCTGCCTGGGCGAGGGAGCCACTGACCCTGCCCTATCCTTACACCTTGTAGGACCATTGTACGGGCAAGGCCCATGTCGAGGGCACCAGTTGGTACTGTCTTCTGCCTGGCAGTGGGCAGGAGGAGCTGGCCAAGGCAGTCCCCACCACCCCCAAAGTGCCCAGGGCCACAGGGTAAGCAGGAGGGAGGCTGGGCTTGGTCATGGCGAGGACTCTTTCAGCATAATTAGGTGCTTAATGGCACTGCTAAGGCCTGTCGATGCCTGTGCCGAGGTGATTATGATTTACAACCAAGCTACCATGTGGGGCCCTCTCTGCTTATGGCCTCTCCAGACCACTGGGCCAAACAGTTTCTGAACAATTTGTGAGCAATGAGACCCCACACGCTGTCCCCCTACCAAGTGGACTGCCCAGTCCTCCAGAGGCATAAGCCTGCAGTGAGGCCTGGGGGACCTGGAGTGGTGAGGGCCTAGGAGGGAGGTGGGAAGACAGACTTGTCATGTCTGATCATGGAGGTGTGGGTAGCCCCTGTCTCTATGGCCAGCCAGGTACCCCGGAAGAACATTTCACCTGTCTAAGCCTCAGTTTTCTCCCTCATATAATGGGTGTCCAGCCACTGCCCACATCATGGAGTGACTCTGAAGTCTGAAGTGAGGCTTCTGCACAGCACTTCACAGTGACGATGGTGCCCTAGACCTCAGCTGCCAGCATGACAGCTCCCTCACCATTGCTGCGACCCTTTGCTTGATGTAGACAGTGCCCTGAGCAAAGCCTCCTGGGACTGGGTCCTCACTGTTCCTCTGGTTTCTGCATTAGACAGGCAACCGTGCAGGCCTCGCTGGGTCGGGCTCATTCACAGCCCCATCTTCAGGACCCACCTCAGAGCAGGTGCTTGCTAAATGTTTGTTGAAAGAGTAAATGAATGTAACCCAAGAAGACCAAAACCGGGTGCGAGGAACCTGTCAAGGTCAGCGTCCCATGCTACAGTGCCCCCTACAGCCACCCCCGGCATTCCAGGGAGGGGGCCTGAAGGCCACAGCAATGTGTGGGCAGAGGGCACAGGAGGGCACTCGGGGCTGGTGCAGGCTGAGCCAGTGGAGGGCGGGCCCGCGGGTGCTTCCCCCTCGAGCCGCTCCCAGCGCTTTGCATTATTACTCCATTAGCGCCTCGTAGGGTTGACAAATGAAGGATAATTAATATCCGTGAGGGAAGCAGATGTTGAGGTAATTCGCTCCCGCTGCGCATTTGCAATAGCATCTCCTCCTCGCCCCAGAGCATGGCAGGACCGGGGCCCTGGGAGGCCCTCAGGGGCCCTCAGTGGGGTGGAGAAGTCCGCGGGCTTGTGGGTTCCAGCTGGCCCTGGCACTGAGGACAGGCACCTGTTCCTTGGTCCCCACGCAGAGCCGGCAGCTGAAAGAGGGGCCGCTGCTGGCCGTGGCGAGTTCGGCTTAGGTCCCGCCTTGCACCCCTGTGGTCCCCCAGGGTGCGTGAGGCGAGGTGACACCAACCTGAGCCAGATGGCCAGTTTTCCTGCTATCGCCACTAACCCAGGCCCCTCTGGAGCCCTCGTGGCTCTGCTGGTCCTGGGGATCCTGTGGAAGTGGCCACAGCGTTTGGAGCATGAACATTGGTGGAGTCCAGCCCTGGGCCCATGTTCCGCTTTGCCACTTGCTGTGGCAGGGCTCTGGGGGAGTCACTTCCATGGAGGAGTCTCAGGTGTGGTGCGAGGACAACCAGACACTGCAAGAGTCCGCACAGAAACTCTGTGACGGGGAAAGCAGGACCGTGGGGTGACGCAGGTGTGCGGCGTGGCTAGCCCTGCTGAACCCGGAGGGCACGGTGGTGCTGTCCAAGGCTGCACTGTGGCAGCTGCACAGACACACTGTAAATACAACTGCATCAAGCTCTGCGTAATTTATTGTATACAAATTAAGCTTCAACTTTAAAGTAAAAAATACAAACCCCAATGAAACAAACTAACAAAAGGTCAATGTTTTAGAAGGCCAAGAGAACAAATGCTGCCTCTCTGGGCCCACCCTAGAAAGAAGAGCAATGCTCATCTGGGTATCTTTGTGATCACCCTTTACTTTAAAGCAGTCGCACTGCGTGGGGGAAGGGAGCCGGCTTCACTGCGGCCCGCGCCCCGCCCTCCTGCCCTCTGCCCCAGCACATATAGTGCTAGGAGGCCGCTTCCCTCTTGTTTTCACTCTTCACATAGAGACTGCAAAGCCATCCTGGGGACTCGTCTGTCTGTTTCCATAAAGGACATCCTGCCCTAGGATTTTTTTTTAATTTTATTACTACATGTTTGCAGAACATGGTGATCATATTCCTCAGGGCAAGTTGGTGCCTGCACCTAACACATCTTAATTTGTTTTTCATTTCCTTCTCCTCCATCCATCTCTTGGTCTCTTACCCTTTCGCAAAAGATCTCCCTACTTCTTCTTATCCATCTTTTATTTTGCTCTTTATAAGTTGGGTTTCTCAAAAAGGAGAAACCATATGACACTGAAGCTTGCGCGTCTGATTTACTTCACTTAGTATTGTGGCCTCAAGAGGCATTCATTTTCCTATCAGTGCTTCATGTTTGTCCTTCTTTATGGCACAGTAGTACTCCACTGTGTCGCAGAGACCTTCGCCTTCTGCATGTGGGGAGCTCCAGCGTGTGTGGTATAGCTTATGCTTCTTAAAGACTGCGCAGACTTTCACTGGATGAACCCACCACAGTTTATCCGTTCGCTTAACAAAGTGCTACTGCTTCTACTTTGTTGTTTTACTTCTGTTGTGACACTGCAGTGAACCTTGGCAGAGCCTTTTGTGTGCGTGTGCTTGTGCGTTGTGGTGAGGCATGTGTAGGGTGTCTTGGCTTCCCCATGGGACCCCTGCCCACACCTTCCCGCTTCGGGATGGGTCACGGTCTCTCTGTCGCCCCCAGGTGGTCAAGGTGGTGGGCAGCAACATCTCCCACAAGCTCAGGCTGTCGCGGGTGAAGCCCACCGACGAAGGCACCTATGAGTGTCGTGTCATCGACTTCAGCGACGGCAAGGCCCGGCACCACAAGGTCAAGGCGTACCTGCGGGTGCAGCCAGGCGAGAACTCCGTCCTACATCTGCCCGAGACGCCTCCGGCCGCGCCAGCCCCGCCACCGCCCAAGCCGGGCAAGGAGCTGCGCAAGCGCTCGGTGGACCCCGAGGCCTGCAGCCTGTAGCCGCGCTGCCGGAGCCCGAGCCGCGCGGGGGACGGACTGCCTGCAGCCGCCGCCTCCTCCGGGCTACCGGTGGCTGCCGTCACGCCGGCCCTCTGCCCACCACCCCCGCTCAGCATGCAAGCCCACCCACCCATCCCCCTTCAGCCCCTCGCGGTGACCCGGCTCGCTAAAGGTGGCCGTGGGCTCCGAAGGACGACTGCCCTGACCCGACGCTGGGGCTGGGATCATGCCGGGGCCCTGGGCTGCCCGTTTCTGCCACCAGCGTCAGTGGAGTACCGTGTTTTGCTTTGCTTGCTTGTCCCCACCCTGTCCTGAGCCAGGCCTCCCGCCATCCCCGCTTGGGCCCGAGGCTGCGGACAGTGTTCCCTCCCTGGCTCTGGACTTGAATCCTCTGAGCAGAGCTGGAGCCTCGCACCCTCCACTGGAAGGAAGAAATGGGGTGCAGAGCCCTCACCAGGGCCTTTCTGTGGCGGGGGCCCCATCGCAGGGTCCCTCACCGGGCCTTGGAGGACAGTGAGGTGCTGTGTGGCTTCCGGTGGGCTCTTCCTGTCCCGTCTCCTACCTAAACAGCGGGTCTGACCCACCAGGGAGGCCAGCACCAGAATCTGTGGATCCACAGCGGGTCAGAGGGAGGTCTCGCCCTGGCCCCAGCCCCCGCAGAGCCGTGCACCAGCAGGACCTCTTCAGGGTCTTTGGGACTCGCCCAGGAGCTCCCTCTGCCAACCGTGATGTCATAGTCCCCTCTTGGGCTGCCAGGTCCAACCAAGGCCTGGGGCTGTTGGAAGCCACCAGGCCCCCTTTACCAATTCCCTCTCCAGTCCTGATCAGGGGCACCCCCACCCCTGGAAAAGTGTAAATATTTCTATCGGGCCCCTCCCCACCCCCAGAACTAGCTCCAACCTCTAGCTGCCCACTAGTGATGGACCTGGCTGCTGGGAGAGGTAGGGGCTTTGCCTGGGGGTGAGTGGGCAACTCTGTATACATAATCCAATCCGTGATTACCAGCCAACCTGAATAAAGCGGTTTAAAACAAGTCACAGGCTGTGTCTTTCCGGGGCAGTTATCTAGGAGCCAGGCTGTGGGGCCCAGGGAGTCAGGGAGGCCTTAGTTGGCCCACACCAGTGCCGGCACAGCGCTCTGCTGTCCAGCAGACAGGGGCTGGTGTCTGCACAGCCTGGGAGCTGGTGGGGCTGGGAGACAGCAGGAAAACCAGCCTTTGTCCGTCTCCAGCCAATTACCAAGAGTCATTCCTTGATTCTGAGATAATCACACACACAGGAGCGCGCGTGGAGCACGGTTACGTAGTGCCAGGGAGATTACATCAAGTGAACATGTAGCCACTGCTCACCCGATGTGCCACCCCCC
>NDGM010605543.1:0-12084 GCA_002564305.1 Octomys mimax
CCCCCCCCCCAAGTACAGCATTGGTAGTATTATTTTTCCTTTAGAATCTTTCCCAAGAAAGTTGGTCTTTTTAGGCTAATTGGGAAGAATCTATTTGAATATCAAACCTGTTAGAGAACAAAGTGACCTGCTTGGATTGGTAAGCCCTTACCTGTTGTGTGGTCAGGCTTTTTTTTTTTTTTTTTATGTACATGATGGAAAAACCTGAGAAAGAGGTTTAAGGATGTAACCATGTACCCTTTGCTGGAATTGCCCTTGAACTTGCCTAACAATAGCGTGTGTAGTCTCTTTTATACTATGAAACTTCCACTCTATGGAAATTTCCTTTTCAATTGGTCCAGGTGTGTTTTTACATCAAATTAGCTCCCTTCATTTATGAATGTATGCAGGGGTCACCTGTAATTCAGTGGAAATTTAAATTAATCCAAGAATAGGTACATAATTTTTCTGTGGGCATTGTGTCAATACCCTTTGCCCCCACTTGTGAATTATGTGGTGAAATGAATTAGCTACTTTTACAGAGTACAGAAATACCACTCTACCCTGCAGCCCCTCATTCAGGCAGCATATGCAGTGGCATTGTGCTGTGTGTGCACGTTGTTGCCTCTCTGTGTCTGGTACACAACAGTGTACACAGCAGTGGTGGGTGGTCCCATAAATCAGCATAGTTATTCTGACCAAGGAAGGCTTTTTCTAAGAAGCCATTTTCATCTGCATTTTGAATCTGGAAGGTTTTGTTTTATTTTGCAGTACTAGGCATTGAACTACGTCTCAACTTATTCTGCTTTTCATTTGCTTACCAGATTGCCCAGACTGGGTTCAAACTAGTAATCATTTTGCCTCAGCCTCCCAGAGTTCTGGGATTATAGGCATACATCACCCATCATGCCCAGCCATGGGTCTTTTTTATTGGCTGATTAGAATGAGAGTAGCCAGCATCAGTGGCAGGGGTAATTCATCCTGCTGCCTGGTATTGGATGTTCCACAAACTAAGAGGTTTTTCTCATGGCTGAAAAAATCAGAAAATTATGTGAGAAATGAGAATAAAATTCAAATTCAGCATTCACCAGTTAAGGTCTACTGGAACATGTTTGTGCTCATTTGTTCAGAAATTCCTGGCTAGGTTTGTACTGCATGGTATGGCAGACTTGACACACAAACCTAGAATACTTACCTGAAATTGTCATCTCATCCTTTATCATAAAAATTGCTGTTGTCTTGTGAACATTGCTCATTAGGACAATATGTTTCAAAAAATTATAGGTACTCTGTTAGAAATCATTGGGTTCAAAAGATCATAGTTGAAATTTTGTTTTGTTTGTTAAACTTCTGTTAAGCTTCCCATATACTAATTTCTGGATATCCTTAAGGATATAAACACTCTGTTTTAAAAATATCTACTCTGGAGGTTTTCTAAAAAAAAATACAATATTTCCTTAGTATGTAAAAAAGTTAGCTTGGGTTATTTTTACATTCCCAATTTCAGCAGATTTAAATTCTTTTATTATATGTGTTATGGCAAGAATGTAGGTTTCACCCAGACTAAAAACCAGGATAGTGACAAACTGCTGAAAAGTGTGGCAACATCTTTGTCAAACACCAGCAAACCTGGAGTTGCAAGAGCAGAAATTCATCTCTGATTGCTCTCCACTTAGTCTTTTATTATTTGGAGACTTAGCCTGTGTTCTTTGTCCTGCTGATTATAGAGTGTGGGCCAATGCGCTTTGTAGCAGGAGATGGTTGAGGGGGAACCAGAGGAGAGAAGGGCTCTACCCGTAAGTGCTTTGCCACCCAGAGATGGATGAAGACCTCCCCTCCGAGAGCTCTGTGTACATTGTCTCCCAGCCCTTGCTGCCAGCTCTTGTTGTCTGTGCTCTGTTCTTAAAATTCATTTTGTTCTTGCCTTCCACATGGACCTGATGGTGGGGAAAAGGAGTTATTTTTTAAGATCACAAATCTGGGGTAAATCAGTGAATGTTTAAGATTTTTAATTGCGCAAGCAATAAATTCTCAGGAGCATTACTGCAGACAAGCTAATCAGTGGACTTCGGTCCACAATGCTTTGAGGTGGGAACAGGCTATTTTTTTTTTTTAATCTCCAAGGAAAATACGTAACTTATGCACCTCTTAGGCTTATCTAAACCTCCAACTTGGGAGGAATTAGGGAATGTGTCATTTGGCATACTGCTTATTGCAGAATATCTGAGAAACCACAGCTCAGACTTAACCTGGAGAATTGCAGAGTTATGTATCTTTAACAGCAAAATGTATATTTAATGCCTTACATGGTGCATTGAGGCACTTACAAAATGCAGATTTTCTCTTTCAGGAATCAGATTTCTTCCCAGCTCATTCTTTATGCATTAAACATTTTCCTAATGCAGCTTGTCATGTACAGCGCACACTGGACCAGTGTAATGTAGCCTTTTTAGAGCAGGTGTCACACCATCAGCAGTGGGGCCAAGCGGGGGCCATGGTGAGGCAAGAGAGCTGCAGATTTTCGGGAGCTACTGCCTTGCAGGTGCCAATTTGCAGGGGTCTTAGGGTTGGTGGCCTCTGAAATTTCACACTCTGGGCCTCTCTCTTGCCTCTTTAGTCCTGGCCCTGATCAAGATTCATTAAAGGTGCTTTGAAGAAAGCACATCATTGGGTCAGAGCTATAGCATACAGAAGTTAAAGAGATAGGACTCAGAAATCTGTGTTTCACCTCCTCTCTTAGTTTAAATGCACACTGAAGATTTAGGGTCCTCCACAGCACAGCAGGACAAAGGCACTCCACTGGCCTCAGGTGACAGCCCACCTGGGATGGTAGCTTTGAAACACAGCATCCAGTGAACCAGCCCACAGGCTGTGGTGGCCCAGCCAGACCACAGTGTCACCAGACCTGTAGTGCTGTCAGATGTCAGTGCTAGAAGGCACGGAGCTCAGAGCACTTATCACCAAAGCTGTATGTAATTGATTTATAATTTTGAAGCCCTTCAGTTTTTTAATTAAAATGTTTTACAGGTTCATTTTTGGCTATGTGTGGTTGGCTATGAAATAAAATTAGTAGAATAGAATAAAATAGAACTATCCATAACTCTACTGCCAAGATATAACCATTTTCAGCATTGTAACGTATTCTTTCAGCCTTGAAAAAGTTTTTTTATTCTATTAAATTAGTACTTAATTTCACTAAAAATACATCTTGTGTTGTTCTGGGCAGTAGGATAAGTGACAATGGAATGTAGGTGCATATAGTTTGGTGTTGTAAATGAATCCCATTTGACTTTCTCTGCTATCTATATGTGGATTTCTCACTCATTAATCTCAATATTAAAAAAAAGAATCACCTGGTTAGGCACACCTGAATTTCTTACTACCCTCTATTATAAAAATAGTGGAAATAGTTGCCATACTCAGGAGAGTCGCCATTAGGTCCCTTCTTGTGGGTGTTCTTGAATGCCTTTGGGGTCTTGGAGTCTTGCTCCTTTGAGTGGGATCGGAAACACTGGGCAGCTCTTACCTTGTGTCTGCTGTGGGTGAAACCCTCTGCTAGGAGTCAGTCCCAATCAGTTGAAGGCTTCTGCCCTTGAGGACATGGAGGCTGGGGTAGGTGGCAGGCCAGGATCTGGCATAGCAGTGTCAGGTGTTCCTGAGTACCATGAGGATGGGGGGAAGGACCAACCAGCCTGGTTTTGGAGAGCTGGAGGTCACTTGGAAAAAGAGGTGACATTTACAGTGAGTAAGGCAGAGCAGTCCACCGTAAGGTGCCTGCCATCTCCAGAAAATAGCATTCTCCTACGAGTCTACTGGCTTTTGTGCGTGTGTTGTGTCCTACTTTTCAGCCTGATCACACAGTTGCCCATGATAATTAAATGAAACTTGCCAGATGGATGCTTTCGCAAGATGATGGCTCGTCTTCTTGCTCTATTTGTGAAAGTTGGCATTGGATCCAAGCTCTCAAGGATGCTCCTACCTTGAGATGGCTTTGGAGAGTCGCCTCTTCTGTGTGTTTGCCAAATGACCTGCCCATCGGCAGGGCCAGGTTGAGTGACAGGTGGGTGTGTCATGCATGTGGACACCCCATCCTTGCCAGCTGGTTTGCCTCCAGGGAGGTGAATGCTGAGAGGCCGCTCTCCAAAGAAATCATTTTACCTTTCTTTGGGAAAATAAACTGCCAACCTTCTGACCCATGAGTCTTCTGACCACATCTACTTTTTCTGTCAGTTGCAGTAGAATTGATGTTGACTTCACAGTTCATTTGGTTAAAATACATACATATGACCATTCTATTCTAAGCAATTTTCAGATCATTGAAAGGAGTACTAACAGTGGCTGATTCACTTAATCTGTAACCAACTGGATTAACTGAGGAGACTTCCCTCTTGGTACTCCAATTGGAAAAGAATAACTAAGTCAGTAATAATAATAGTAGTCATAGTAGTAGTCGTAGTTGTAGTCATAGTTGTAATAATAAGTACATTGTTATATTTCTGAGTCAATTCTTTGCCTGCTCTTTCTTACTTGTCTGGACATCCCTATGAGAAAGCTCCTGTTATTCTCATTTTACACACAAGGAAACTGTCAGTGGCAGAGAATGGGTGGGTGTGGGAACTGGTGTTCATATTGCCTGCCACACCCCACCCTTGTGGTTCTGGGCAAGCCCTCACCAGGGGTTCGAGTGAGCACATCGCTGCCCCATTCTCAAGACACACCCCGTCCAGCTTCCTCGCTTTCAGAGGGTTAGGAATCTTCAGATAGTTTGCCTTTAGAGCAACCCAATCTAAATTCATCTCCTTTCACTTCAAAAATAATTTTCAGAAGTTGAATATCCATTGATTATTACAGTTACACAGAAATGTCAAATTAGAGCCTTCCTGCTGATGCAATTTATGTTTTTCCTGATTATTTTCAGGCTCTTGATGTAAGTATGAATAAAATCCTTGGGCTAGTTTCCACTTCTAATTTTCTGTTTTATTTTTTATATCTGAACTAAAGATGTGGAGTTTAAGACCTATATTGGTTTTACTCTTAGGTTCGGGTTTCCCTATCAACAGGGTGTTTCCACTTTTTATTCTATCCCTTTGACCCTTTAAAAAGAGAATAGAGCTTTTCTTTAAAACAACTCCTAGTTTCACCCATTCTGCTTCAGAAGGTCACTGGAAATCCCACAGCAGGTGTAATAACTTGAAATCCATTGGCGGGAATCCTCTGACCAAGATCCACCGTTAGAACACTTTGGAGTCCAGGAGCCTGGACCCAAGCAGTCTTTCAGAGTCCTTCCAAGTGGAAGCAGAGCTGGTGGTCCTCTGCCCTCTGCTTCTCAGGATTGGCGGCCACCTCCCTGCCTGCACGAGGAAGGGGTGGTCCGCAATCACTGTGGAAGTCTTTCCTGGCTGGACCCTTATGCCCACCTCCCTTTATCTTTCTCTCCTAGTTCAGGTTCTCTCCATCTCCTAACCAGATTCCAAGGGTTGTAAGGATTAAAAAGAGTGGCGTGAGTCTCTGAGGCCTTTCAGCAGTCTGACATATGGTTGCTTCTCTTTTATTTTTTTCCTGCAGCAAAACCAGAAATCCTGACTTATGACAGGCTCACAAACGGCATGCTCCAGTGTGTGGCAGCGGGATTCCCAGAGCCCACAATAGATTGGTATTTTTGTCCAGGAGCGGAGCAGAGGTGAGATGATTATTTTTGGCACTGCTTAAAATGCAGAAGGGAAAGGCTGCAATTCAGTTGAATTTTAAATGTGTTTTCAGATTTTTTTTTTTAATGAAAAGCTTTGTTTTGATTATTATTATTTTTTAGTCCATGTGGCTTTTAAAGAGAAGGAATAATGACCATATTTTTCCTGATAGACATTAATTTTGTTTGCTGAAAAATGATTACTGAATGACTTCTCTATTTTGGTGGTTATCTTTTTGGATTTATCGTGCAATTTCTAGCCTGCAGGTAGATAAAGCAATTTTCCAGGACAGAGTAATTAGATTTCCATTCTATACACAGGAGGTAATGTGTGTGGGAAGTGTGGCTGTAGTTATCATGAAAAAATTACCTCCCAAGTTAATTGCCAAGTTACCAAAAAGTAATGATCGCACAATTACAGTATACATATGGCGTTTGTAAGCGATGGGTTCTGAAAAGGTTTTCTCCTTGATTAGGTGCCCAGACCCTGAGCAGAGAACATCTGGCACTGTGCCTCTTCTGCCGCACAGTCCACACTTAAGCCTTGAATTGTCCTTTCACGTTACCTGAAGACGAAAATGGGGTCAGCGCTGCTGTTTTTATCCGTCAAATGCTATTTAATGCTCTGGCTTTAAAAGCCCCACTTAACATCAGAACTCAATCGTCACGCTACTGGTAGAAATTGTATTTCTCATGGAATGGACCTTTTGTCAGGAGAGGTTACGTTGGATTATTGTTTTGGGAGGAGCTTTAGTGGAATGTTTTCTTTAGGGGAACTAGAGGGAGGGTCCAGGACCCCCAGGGAAGTATCCCAGTCTTCCCAGTCCTGCCATCAGCAGGTTTCCTGCAGGGCTGACTGGGGGGGCGGGACTGCTGGCCTCTTCCTTCAGCAGACTGCATCCCAGTGTGGGGAGACGACAGGCAGGAGGGAAGCTGCCTCGGGTGCTGTAGGTATTACAGAGGGAGTGAATGGAACCAGGCACTGAGCGCCGAGTAGGCAGAGTTCAGCAGTATTGGGGATTGAACCCAGGGGTTATGTACAGAGTTGCGTCCTCAGTCCGTTTTCGGTGTTTTCTTAGTAAATTCTGAGAGATGGTCTCACTAAGTCACTAAGTTGCCTAGTGTGGGTTTGAACTTGAGATCCTTCTGCCCTGGCCTCCCAGGCTGTTATGATTCTAAGCATGTACCACCGCGGCCAGCTTGCCCTTGAGGCTTGGCGTAGCCAGAATGGGCATGTTGAAGTCAAAATTTAAACCCACAGCTAGCCCCAAAGCTTCTTCTCCCTCTTTCTTCTCTCCCAGAGGACTTTGTACCTTTCTCGGGCCCACAGAAGCACTCAGACCCTGATGGCTGTCTAAAAGGAATTAGTACTGATTGGGAAGCTGTAATTTTGTTGTAAACATATGCCAAATCCAAGGTGCTTCCTGTATGTGTTCCCCTTGAGTAAGCCTGCCTTATTTTTCTCTGTCCCAAGATGTTCCAATTCTGTCCGACCGGTGGAGGTCCAGATTCAGAACTCCTCTGTGCCACCATTTGGAAAGCTGCTGGTGCAGAGCTCCGTAGATTCTAACATGTTCCGGCACAACGGCACGGTCGAGTGTAAGGCTTCCAACGAAGTGGGCAAGATTTCTGCCTATTTTAACTTTGCATTTAAAGGTAACAACAAAGGTATATTTCTTTTTACTCCAATTTAAGGGGCTTTTAGGCTTTGTCTGTCATGCCTATCACAACTAGGGCCATTTCAACACTGGCCATGTCATTTTGGTAATTCCTTCATCATGCATACTGTCATTGAATTCGCTACATTTCATTCTGTACCACTTTGTTAATGAAGTTTATACTTTTCCAGAGTAATTTTAACCACTATATATATATATATATATATACACATATATATTGTATGTGTGTATACTCCCACACGTGTACATGTCTACATGTCTCTCTAATCGTATATTCATAATTGTCTCCATTAGAAAGGGGTTGGAAGTAAATAGCAGAATATACTTACCTTATGCTCAAGCATAATTACAAAAATTTAAAATTTAAATTCAGTTATTTAAAAGGAGTTAAGACTCTGCCAGACACTGAATCAGAAAGTTCATGCTAACCTTGATGTCAGTGTGCTAGCAAGCGATTTCTGAACAATGTGCTGTATGAGAAACTGGTTCTCATAGCATGACTTAAATGGCCCTTACAGAGAAATAGATGCATGGGAACAAAACTTGCATTTAAAATTTTAGGGCTCATTTTTTTTTTTAAATGTGTACAGGATCTCACGAAGCAGCTCAGACTCGTAGTGATCCTCCTATTTTCAGCCTCCCCAGTGCAGAGATTACAAGTATACCCCACCATACCTGGTCTTGGTGGCTGGCTCAGTGTGCCTGGGATGAGTGTGGCACAACATGCAGTAGCAGGGATTGAACCCAGGTCCTTGTACTTGCCCGGGCAGGCACTTAGTCTGCTGAGCTATTGATGCAGCTCAGGGCTCAGTTTTTTTGCGATCTTGGTTTTTTTTTTTTTTCCTTTGAGTTGACAAGAATGGCTAAAAAGTAATATTTTCTCAACCTTTTAGTAATGAAGGAAAGAATCTTACATTTTTTGTACATTATGGATTTTTCTAGGGAGGGCCATGTAAAGGATACTTCAAAAGTACTTTTCTTAGTTGTGAAAGACATGTATGCTCAGTGCAGAAAATTTTGAAACTAAAAAGAAAACATGCAAACTGTTCATAAAGGAAGCTTGATGTCATCATGAGGCAGGGCGTGGGAAGGGAAAGCCCATTCAGATCTTGTTTTTCTTGAAACAGCATAAATTGATTTAATTATTAATAAATAATTAGATTATTTATTAATTTCTCTGATGACTGAGAAATTGAAACTTCTCAGTCATCTGGCTGGGGGTAGATTTTGATAGTTTTGAGTAGAAAGAATCAGTAGTAACCAAGCGTACCCTGCATGAGGTGGGAGGTGGGTCCATTTGGCTTAGATGCTTGGGCCAAAGATCCTGTCTCGCTAATAATTTGTGATTCCCGCTTCTCTTCCATTTCAGAACAAACCCATCCCCACACTCTGTTCACCCCACTGCTGATCGGTTTTGTGATCACAGCTGGTATGATGTGCATCATTGTGATGGTTCTCACCTACAAATATTTACAGGTAATCATCGATCTGTTCTCTCCCCCGAGTGCTGTAATGGCCAAGCATTAATCATTAAAAGGTGATACATCTTTCTTTTTCTCTTCCAGAAGCCCATGTATGAAGTGCAGTGGAAGGTTGTCGAGGAGATAAATGGAAACAATTATGTTTACATAGACCCAACGCAACTTCCTTATGATCACAAATGGGAGTTTCCCAGAAATAGGCTGAGTTTTGGTCAGTATCAAGCAGGGACTTTCCGTGCAACCTTCTTGTGTGCATTGAACAGTGCTTTTAGGCAACTCTAGAGGCTTCCTTTGTGCTATTCCACCTGAAATAAATGTGTGCTGTAAAGTCTTACAGACGTTCATAGGCTTGGCAGAGGGAATGTGATGGGGAACTGTCTCTAGAATTTGTCTTAAAATCCTTTGTGGAGTGTGAAGCTCCCCAAGTGGCTCTGCAGTCCCACTGCCACCTCTGACCTTGTTATCCTTCTTTCTAAAGGGAAGACCTTGGGTGCTGGCGCTTTTGGGAAAGTTGTAGAGGCCACTGCATACGGCTTGATTAAATCAGATGCTGCCATGACTGTTGCCGTCAAGATGCTCAAGCGTAAGTCTTTTCTGTGCTAGAGAATCTGCCTTGTACCTGTTTGCCAAGTTGGGTTTATTTTGCTCATATAAGCTCTTTCCAATTTTAGCAAGCGCCCATTTAACGGAACGAGAGGCGCTCATGTCTGAACTCAAGGTCCTGAGTTACCTCGGGAATCACATGAACATCGTGAATCTACTGGGAGCCTGCACTGTGGGAGGTGAGGTTGCATCTTGATAGGCTTAAATTACGTCAGGTTACCAAAGAGGGAAAGGTTTTTGGTGCTGTGTTGACAGTGCTTCATGATAAATTGCTTGCAAGATTTTTATCCAGAATTTTGTTCTATTCTCAATAAATGAATGAATGTGTATTTGTCTTTCTGTGCATGGCCTGCTGTTATCCTGATCTGGTCACTACACATTGGTGTGTGTATTGCACATTATAATACTCTACCCTGTAAGTAAGTGCAGGTATCATATGTCAATAGAAGAAGCATTTGAGAATTTATAGTGAAAGCATAAGTGAGGACTGAGTTGGTGAATAACGACTTCAACATTTAAGAATGTGGATTTTACTTTTCTCATCCTGTAAGAAGCAGCTCAGGACATAGACTCATTACCATCAAATATGTGACATCAAAAGAGTCGCTCTTGGGGCCAGGGAGGGAGAGAGAGCTCAGCAGTATAAGCCCCTGCCTCGCAAGCACAAACAAGGTCCTGAGTTTGATCCCAGTACCAAAAAAAAACAAAAAACAAAAAAAAGGTCTCCCTCTCCTGAATGTACCACCTCCACCAGCAGAATTTTCTTGTTTTTTATATTGCTGGACCATATTTGGTTAATAAGGAGTTAATATTCACTTGCGTACCACAATTTGAAATAGGCCCCCAAGTTGCCCAGTTCTCAAATACACGGCCAATGGAGTAAGCATTTCACTTCTGTAAAAATCAGTTTCCACTTCTTAAGTCTTACTCAAGTTTCCATTGAGGCTGTCTCTGATGTTTTCAGAAGGCATTTTGGTCTAAAGAAACAAAGATGTGTAAGAGGAATTGTTCCTGGAGATCTGGAGAGATCACGGGAAGTTGGCAGCTTTCGATAATGTTGTAACACCCGCCCCCACAAATCCACAAGCGACACTCTGTCGTATCATGAATTGTTCATGAGACAATTTCTACCCAAGGCAATTAGTTGCCTATTAACTTCAGAACTAAGTTTTAAGCATTTGGAACAGCAGAATTCTCTTCCACTCGTAGTGCTCGGAACACGGGTCATTTCAGGATTTTTCCCATCTTTCTGTCTGGCCTCGGCTGGCTGATCCATGTGGCTGATTTTCCTACTCCACAGCAGTCTGGGCTCTTCATTTCCATAACAACGTTCACTGTAGTGAGTTGTGAAGCTCTGCCATAAACAGAAGTGAATCGAGGATTCACATAGAAAGCACGGGAATAGTAGGACATTTGAAAGTAGTAGCTGTAAAACCAGCACACTTGCCTGGCTCCTAGCAGCTGTGTGCCTTAGAAATTCAGGCTCAGGGAGAAGGATCACAAGTTTGAGTTTGGAACTTAGTGATTTAACAAGAACCAGTCTTTAAAAAGGGCTAGGGACATAACTCAGTATGCAAGTCCTAGACTTAATCCCCAGTATCATTAAGGAAGAAAGAGGGCTGGAAAATGTGGCTCAGTGCAACCTACCTGCCTGGCAAGCCTGAAGTCCTGAGTTCAATTCCCAGCACACACCCCACCCCCCAAAAAAGAAAGAAAAAGTTAGGTAAAAAGGGACTTTCTTGTATAATTTTCTTCGTCTAATGCTGCTCTTTAAAGTGATGTTAATAGTGAATGATATTGGGACATTCATTGAAGCTGAATGTTAGCGGCCATGATCACCCCTGGGTATTTTTAGAGGAGACAAGATTGTCTATAGTTTATATCTCACCTCCCGGTAACCTGTTCTTATATCCTTGTAGGGCCCACCCTGGTCATTACAGAATATTGTTGCTATGGTGATCTTTTGAATTTTTTGAGAAGAAAACGTGATTCATTTATTTACTCAAAGCAGGAAGATCAGGCAGAAGCTGCACTTTATAAGAACCTTTTGCATTCAAAGGAGCCTTCCAGGTAAGTCTGATTTGCATAAACAGTCAGCTGTTGACAGGCAGTTCATGGGGTCATAAGGGTTTGCAATCAAGGCTGATTCTTTAAAAAAAAAAAGAGCCAAGGTACTCTGAGGTGTGAAATCAGAATTATTAAATTATTTAAATGTGATTCACTATTTAGGAAGTTCAAATAGTGTTTTTAAAGATTCTAATCATGTTCAACTTAGATGTGAAGTTTTTAAAAATAATAAATACATGCATTTAATTTTTATAAATACATGCATTTAATTTAGCCTGTTAGTCTTAGTTTTGTGCGGTCAGATACGTCTGTACCTATTTCTTTGATCGTGGTTCCGTTCTTACCAGTATTTACATTTATACTGCTGAGTGTGGTCTTTGCATCTTTTTGGTCTTTTGGGGCAGGTCTGTGTAGTGCAGGCTAGCCTTGGAATTCCTGGCAGTCCTGCCTCAGCCTCCCAACGGCTGGGATTAGAGGCGTGCCTCTGTGTGCATCTTTACAGTGTGAATCTTTTTTTGTGTGTGTGATTTTTTTAACATTTATTTATTTATTTTGTGTGTGTGTGTGTGTGTGTGTGTGTGTGGCCAGC
>NDGM010605684.1:0-13035 GCA_002564305.1 Octomys mimax
GGACTGAAACCTCCACTAACTGTGAACTAAATAAACCTTTCCTTCCTTAATTCTGGGTGTTGGGTATTAGTCCCAGCAAGGAGAGAAAAGTAACTGAGACAAGGTCCCATTTGACCCAGTTGTTGCCCTTCTAGGTATCATCTGGAAGCATTAAAAGCATACGACAGCAGTATGTGTGCACTACAGCAGCTCAATTTGTAGCAGCTCAATCTTGGTAACAAGCCAAGTGCCCACTAACTGAGGAATGGATAAAAAGGTGTGATGTTTTTATACAAGGGAGCACTACTTAGCCATGAAGAAACACAACCTTTAGACTTTTATAGGTAAATAGGTGCAACTTGAGACCACACTCATGAGTGAGACTCACGTCTGTAAACATCACACTGTCTCCCTGATGTAAGAAACTGAAAGAGTGAATAAGTTCTAAAATGTACAATAGATATTGTGAAATAGGAAAAACATTTTCAAAAGGAAATAGGATAGGTGTAAGAGGAATTGACAGTATGGAAAGGGAAAGAATGTAAGTCAGTTGCACTATGTCTGTTAGGTCGCTAAAACGGAAGATATGGGCTATTGTCAATTGGAGTGATTTAGATGTCTGTATTTTGTACCCTGAACAACTACTTTAAAGATAATAACATGTAGCATGATAACTACTGTTATTCTTCTATTATTATGTTATGAAACTTTATTTTACCTTTTGTCCATAAAAAAGTGATATTCCGCCAAGCCACATAGATCAAGAAAATGTTCATTCTCCAACTAGACTAAGTGCTAACAATGCTCTGTCCAAGCAAAACCCTACCTCTCCACCTTCTGGAATGAATAGTTCACTTCCGTAAGACTCCCCCAGTCACTTCTCAAACCTTTCTGCTGCAAACACACTCATTATGCCAGAAAAAAAAAAAACCTTTACGTGTTCTTTCACACAGTATTCAGAGATGTGAACAAGTACCTGCTTGAAGCTTGTTCACTTACAGGCCTGAAATGGGAACTTTTCAGCAGCAAAACAGTTCACAAGAATGGCGAGCCCAGGTTGCCTGATACATGTATCTGCCTGTTGCTCATTTAATTCTACCAAATCATTGTGTGTGTATTACTGCTGCCCTCCCAGAAAAGGGAGTCTCTGCTTGGTTTTATATACAGACAATAAAAAGGTCTTTGAAAATTGTGCATTGAATAAATCCATGGTCTGCTGTGCATCACTTTTATTCACTCTGAAGACGTCGCATGTGTAGCAAGACTATCAGCTGAGCATGCTGGGACACAGAACCTTTCAGGAACGTTTGGTTTAGTCTCCACTTCTGCCAAGCAGGACTCAGTGAAGAAGGCAGACCGGTAGGGCGAGCAGAACTCAGGCTGGTCACGCAGGCATGACTCTGAAGAAAGAAGCATGCCTGACTATTCCCAGGTGCATCCCTGGAGGCTGGCATCTCCTCCCTGGCCTCTCATAGCCTCTGAATCAGCCAGCCCTGGACAGCAGTGAGCTCTGATGACCTTCAGCCTTAAGAGTACAACCGTGCTCCATTCCCCTTCAGTGCTATCCAGGCATCCCCAGTAATAGGGGACCACATGAAAGAGCAGGAGGTAATCTTCCTTCTGCATCTCTAAGCCATTGATGAAGTATGACCGTCCTTGGCAGCACATGTGGCCCAGGCCCTTCTCCAACTTCACCAGTTTGGCTTAATCTTCTGTCTCTGCTGCCTTATTTCAATGCAATTCCAGGGTTTCTGATTCTCACAGCAGAATCGCCAGAGGGTCCTTAAAACACAGATGGCCAGCTTCACACCAGGAGCATTTGACTCAGTAGAATTTGTATTTCTAAATGACTTGCCAGGTGGTACTGAGGCTGCTGGCCTTTTGGGAAACAGCTCTACAGTTCTCTTTGGGTCTGGAGACTTTCTTGAATTGTGGCCTTTTGGTTGCTGTCTTCTTTTGTTCTTGAACTGTCCCTTGACCTTAATCTCAGAAAGATCATGACTTTTAGCTTGCTCTGAGGTTTCACTGGCTCATTCAGACCTCTGCTTAGATATCACCTTGGTATGTTTACTTAAAAAAATAAACTTCTCCATACTTTTGAGGATAATGTGATTTCAATTTATCCTGCCTCAGTGCCTGTCCTACATTTGGACTGTCACTTCCATGGTCAGCTTTCTGTCTCAATGTGTTCCCAATCCTAAGGTCCCAGCCCCACATAACCAAGCCAAGAAGATAGCACTCTAGCTCTCTGCATCCCTCTTCAATCCTGGAAACCTGGCTCTAGTCCTAGCCCTGTTGATTCACCAGGTATTGTTCATCATCATAACCATGTCTTCCACCATGATAGACAGAGCTTACATTCAAGTCAAGCTGTATAGGTCAACAAACAGGAGGAATATAGTCAAGTGTTTTAACTCCTTATGGATCCTAAGCTAAACAATCTGTAGATTCCAATGGTCTATCCTCCCACAGGTGCAGCATTCCAATTTCATGGAACTAGGAGAGGACCTAAGACTGTTTTTTTCTCAGTTTTCCTCACGTTTACAGTGTGCGGCCAGGGCTGAGAGCTGCTAGTCTAGTTCTTCCTTCAACAAAGAGGTTTCAAAGCTCATTGAGAACAGTGTGACATGCCAGAGCTCTATGAGCAGCTACTGACACCTGGTGCTAGGGCTCTGATCTCCTAATTCCTAGTTGAGAGATGCCACCTTCCCACCCCTAGGTAGAGCAGGAATTTACAGAATTATCCATGGAGTTTGTTAAGATGGATCTTTGGGGTTTAACCTCAGACCTTTGGCAGTACAGAGCTCTCCAAGGTGGTAAGGGAGGGTGAGTGGAACTCCCACTGTAGGTGACAGTTCATCATCCATGAGCTGAACACATTACCTTCAACCTAAATTAGTACAGTCTCTCTAGATCTGCTCCCCTGGGCCACGGCAATGCTCTGATGTAAACTGGCACGGACTTTGGCTCGGGCCCCAGTTGTGACCTAGCTTAGCATGTTGTCTTACGAGTCTACCTTGCTTCCCATCTTTTCCAACTGTGGGAAGATGAGACTCTTTTGAGTGCTGAAGGACTTGATTTTAGCACTACTAGGCACACCTTCAGAAGTGCGGCCTTTCCTCCCCATGCAAAGCCCAGCCTCTCCTCCCAGGGCCCAGAAAACTGGACTCATTATGCACACTATTAGCCATAAAGGCTTCCAGGGCTATTCGAGAGAAACAAAAGTTCCCCCAGTGGTTTCCATGGATGGTTGGAAATGTTTGCCATTGTCCTCAAACAACAATATGTCACAGGGACATATAATTCAGCTGAGCGTGAGCAGACCCCTGGCTCCTCACTGCTTTATTTATGTCACTTATTGGGAGTTTTTAAAGAGTTGTTTTTCCCAGTCAGCCTAATGCACCAATGGCAGCACATCATCAGCCTTCAAAAATCAGAGTCACATTGTCATCCTGTAAATATGTTTCTGCTCTTTATAGAGGTTTAAAATGTGTTCCACTGAACAAAGAAAAATGGTGGATGTGGGTGTTCAAAATGCCCCCAGGCGTTGGGGAGGGTCAGCTGGGTTGCTCGTATCTTTCAACAAAATGTGGCAATTTATTTGTGGAAATCCCATTATAGCTAATAGGAGTTAAATACTATTAAAAAAAAGACAAGGATGTCTATCCATTTCAAAATTATTTTGTGAAATGCACCCTGCTTAAAAAAAAGAATGAATTTTGCAAAGAACATCACAAATCCACTCATGCCAATTCAACTCACATAAAACAATTAAAACTAAATAAATCTGATACCACTGCTAAATAATTTTTGAATCTCTATTTAAATACACCAAGCTTAGAAATTCTCACTACTAAAAAATAATGCTACACATTTAGACATAAATGGTTATTCTCAGACATCCCTCTTTAAGCAAAATCATTGGTTAAATTTATTTTATTTTATTTTATTTGTATTTAGTACAGGGCCTACAGGGTCTCACTATGGAGATTGGACTTGTAGTGATTCTCCAGTTTTCAGCCTCCCAAGCGCTGGGATTACAGGCGCGCGCCACCACACCCAGTCTCAATTGCCATCTCCGTGAGCCCCGGGGTTGGGGATGGCATGGCATGCCAGGGATCGAACCCTGACTGCTGCTGGTTAAAATTTTAAATGTGCATTAAAACTCTTATAATTTATATAAATGGAATTTTGAAACCTAAAAAGCCTTCAATCTAGAGTGAACTGTATCCTTGAGCCTCTCCTGCTCAACATATTTGACAGCATTTGGGCAAAGACATAGAAAGAATGCTTTTCCAATTTACAGGGGAAGCAAAACTGAGCAAAATAAGCAATCCAATAGAGAATAAAATAAAGATGACTCAGATGGATTTTGACAGCCTTGAAGAAATTGTACCCTTTACTAAAGTAATTCTATTCTACATCTGGAAATTGATTCTAGGAGGAAAAATTCCTAAGGATGTTGGAAGAGGAAATAAAAAGCAAAATAAAACTACATGTATAAGGATGTTCAATACAGTCTTATTTACAATAGGAGACATAATCATGGCAATTTTTAAGGACTGTTGAAGCAAAACATAATTCACTCATGTAATGAAATATAATACTGTGAGAGTTACAAAAAGTTACAACAAAATACTTAACTTACTAAGATTTAAAACTCAACACAATCAATCACCTACTCTTTCTACCACCTGACATTTATGAGCATCTACTGGGGCCAGCACTTGTGGGATGACTTGACTTTCTTTCTGCCTGGGACTTACAATTTCTGTGAACACATATGCAAGAAGTTGCAGTTTCTTTAAGAGGACTCAGTTATTGTGGCGATCCTCCTGCCTCAGCCTCCAAGTGCTGGGGTTACAGGTGTGCG
Organism: Octomys mimax; assembly: GCA_002564305.1. Lineage (NCBI taxonomy): Eukaryota > Metazoa > Chordata > Mammalia > Rodentia > Octodontidae > Octomys > Octomys mimax. The sequence continues at coordinate 4,853 of NDGM010605684.1, forward strand.
CGATCCCCATCCCCCACTGCTTATACCTTTCAGCAGCAAACGACGCTCAAAAGTGTGGATTCAGTTCATGTGTTTGATGCAGGTTTTTCATACTCAAATTTAATTACAATTTGGCTCTGAAATAAATTAATCTGTTAACTAAAAACCAAATAAAGATTAGTTTTCAATGCAAAAATGGAAAAAAAGGGAGCATGAGGAATTCCAGATCCACATAGGCCTTCTTTCTTCTTTCACAGTACAAACTCCAGCCCTCCATTCGGGCCCCCATTCTTTCTGCTCTTCTACTCTGACAGAGGCTAAAACGCACCAACTAATGGCGGGAGTTATGAGCCCCAGTGAGGCCTAAACCTCTGCAGATTTTGTGAGCTCATTCTGCTCTGTTGTGAGTGTCCAGCCTAAGAAACATGAAGACAGTTTTCCCAGACTGAGCCTACCATGACAGCTTCGTCATCAGCACCATCCTTGACAATGACCAAAGAGGTGAGCACATGGCACAAAAAAGGGTGCTTCACACGCAACTTCAGTGTCTGCACCTAGCGTCCCAGAGATGGTCAGGGTCCGGGCCAGGGCCTCTGCACTCGGCCTTCCCTCTTTGATAAGCATTCTTCTCCCAGATGCATCCTGGCTTGCTCCACTAACTACTTCCTGTCTTTGCTTAATAGCTCTCTTTCTCAGGAAGTCTTGTCCAACGCCATTGTTAAAAATGCTTTACTACAACTCCCAGCACCTCCCATCTGTCTCCTTCCCTGCTTTCATTTTCTGCACTGCACTCCTCCCTTCTTACCTCCCTTATATTTTACTGATTCTGTTTACTGTTTCTCACTGCAAAATTCAAGGAGGACAGAGATATATCTACCTTTAGTTTCTGAAGCTGTAACCACATCCTCCAGAAGAATGCCGGGCACATTATGGGCACTCAATAATATCTGTAGAAAAATGATGAACAAAAGATGCAATTCCAAGGGAAACAGCAAATCCCAGCAATCATTGGTCCTACAACTTGCTATTTGCGGAAAATATTTGCATATGCTGTTTCGTTCTGTCCTCTTCCCAGTGCTGTAGGATGAATAATATCGTATTCACTTTACAGATAGATAAATCATGCCCAGGGAGGTGAAATCACTCACTCCAGGTCATTTAGCCACCCTACCAGCTTGCTAGTGCTGTCCTAACTGGGCGCCACAGGCCAGGCAGCTTAAATAACGATATATTTTCTCACAGTCCCGGAGGCTAGATGTTTAAGACCAAGGGGTTGACAGGCTTGGCTTCTTCTGAAGTGTTTCTCCTTGGCTTAGAAGTGCTCACGGTCTTCCCTGTGCTCTCACCTGACTGTGTTAGTGTGTGTCCCTGTCCTAATGTCTTCTTCTTAGCAGGACCCCAGTCATGCTGAACTTGGGCCCACCACATGACCTCATTTCAGTTTAACCAGCTCTTCAGACACCCAATTTCCAAATACAGCCCCAGTCTGAGGTACCAAAAGATGTGGCCACTGTATTCTGGGTGATGCCGCTCAGCCCCCAACAGGTAGTATGCAGTCGGCAGAGCGGGAGTTCAACGTGAGCGTCCTGACGCCAGCCATAGCCTGCCTTCCTCTGCACTGTGCACGCCCTCCTGAGGTGGCCCTGACCTGCAGACCTGAGAACAATCCCCTCGCCTGGACGCTCAGCCTGCCCTGCTCCCTGCCCCTGCTCTACACGCACAGCACACCCAAGCCCAAGCCCAAGGCATGATTTCCCACTTCCCCGGATGGCTTGCATCGCAATTTCTCCTCTAGCCTTGAATCTTATTAATTCAATTCCTCCAGTGCTTCTGATGCCACCAAGAGCTGCCAAGGGACCAGCTTCTGTGCTGCATCATCTGCACAGAGAATCCCTCTTCAAAACAGCTCCCAAGGCAGCAAACTGCCTGACGGCAGAAATCCACAGCACAAATGACCTCGGGGGGCATAAACGCTGCTCCAGCAGGGTGGGTGGGAATTTACATTGAGCAGGGCCTGCGATGACCAAGCCTCCCCCTGCTGCCAGGCCCTGTGTTACTCAGTCCCCACTGTTGCCGCGTCTGCTCTCCCCAATCTGTGCTCCATGAACACTCCTCTGCCCTTCCTCTCTAGCACATTTCCGCGGCTCACTCGGTGCTCGTTGTGTCCCGGCATTCCTGTCCACACGCACCGTTATCCAAGTCTCAGGTGGGGCCTGCACAATGCTCATCTGCCTCCAGTGCTGTACAGCTCTGATCCCATCCCACAATTAAAAGAGCACCATTGCGGAACCACAAAGCAATCTCCTTCTACTGTCTACATTTACAATCAAATCAGACTGACCGGCAAATGGATTTGATCATTGGGTCAGTGATTGATCATTAAGAAAGCTTTAAAGGAAAACCTATCTTCTGGGCCCAGTCCAGCGTTGGACTGGGAGCTTGGTTTCTAGGACGGGCATTCTGGTAGGAAAGTACAGAAAGAGAAGAAAGGCCCTATTTGTTTTGTAAACACTGAGCTTCTTTCAAGACTCAGGTCCTGAAATTACCACAAAGGACCAGATGCATAGGAGCCCTTGGGAAGTCAATGATGCAGTGGGAGCTGGACCCCCCAGGGTGTTCGGGAGGGTGAGAAACAGGAAGTGCCTGCCGCAGGGGGACCTGGGAGGCGGAGCCCCTCCCCCACAAGACTCAGAAAATGGACCTGTGACGCGATGGTGGCTGGTGGAGAAAGACAGGAACTCCAAGCCTTTCCTGAGTTACCCAAGGGCCTCCTCTCCATCTCTCAACTGGCCTGCAGCACGCCAGCGAGAGCCTCTACCAAGGCGCCCCTGCCCTGGGACGTGGTGCAGTCTCTCCCGGGTAGCAGCACAACCAGGCTGTCCTCTCTCCTTCCCCCAAATCCCCACTTCTGGTCCCATGCACACTCATCAGCTTACCAGCGCACACACTTGCTCTCACCTTCACACACCTATACGCTGGCACGCCCCCACACCCTCCCGCGCACTCACGTACTCGCCTACTTGTATGTGCTTACACACACTCACACTTTAACACACTGTCACATACTTGAGCTCTTGCACACTGATCCATCCACACAATCCCACACAAAACACTTACATGCATATATGCATTTACATACATGCTGACATAATAAACTTGCATTCGTACACCCTTATACTGATGTGCACACTCACGTGCACGCACACGCTGGCACGTTCCCCTTCAACCTCACACTCAGTTTCAAATTTCAGTGGCCCTGAAGACAGGGGAAAAACTAGAATAAAAACCATCCCATATACAAGGTCACGTGCCCCAATATCTTTCTCAAGACAAATCTGGCTTTTGCCATTCTCATTCTACACCAAAGTTAGCACATTTTTAACAGAGATCAGGGGACCCTGTGAAGATACGTGTCACATCCCATCTCTCTGGTTCCAGTGCATTGGCTGTGTCCCATGGTATTCAGGCAAAATGCTCTGCCCCTGCACATTCTTTTCTGGCTTCTACTCTGTTCCCTTGGGCTTTTGCCTTCTGCTGCCCTTCCCAAGCCTGTGGTTTGCTGTTGCCCGAGGGTGGCTTTCCACCTGCTCCTTCAGGACCAGGAACTATCCTCCTGCAGGATGTATGTGCTAAGCTAACTCCTTAAACACCTGCTTTTCATCAAGGCCTCCTCTTTGTCACCCTGTTGAATATTGTGCCACTCTCTCCCTCCTCCCTCGCAGCCGCCTTCCAGTTCTGTTTTCTTTTGTCTATAGTATGAGAAATCTCGAACTAGAGACACCTTTCTTTCTTGCTTGCTTGCTTTCTTGCTTTCTTGCTTTCTCTTTCTGTCCTTTTTGTCTTGGGGCAAAGGCAAGTCTGCAGAACACAGAGCCTGTGGCACCCTGAGGCACAGGCACTCGCCAGCACTCGGCAGCACTGCTCCACACAAACTAGCATGTGCCATGAGGTGAGGTACAGCGTGAGGGAGTGGGGGCAGCTACCAGAGCAACAGACAGGAGGAGCTGTGCGTGCAGGGCTCTGCAGCATACCCCTTCAGCCATAGTGGTTCCTTTTATATTCATTTTATTTCTTTGAACATTCACATAAAATTTCATTCAAAGAAAGATTTCCAGTACATCAGATAAAAGATTAAAAATCACCACAGAAGGAGCATGGAGCCAAACGCGTGGAGTGAAACTCAGCTTCACTGGTTAGAAAGCGGGAGGAGACATTAGCCGCGTCATGTCTGTCTCCACGCTTGACAGGTAATGCCGATGCCCACCTTGGGGTATTGTCAACAACATCTTACCCTGGGTGAGTCAAAGGCTCCAGACAATAGGACCCACGAGTCGACACTGGAGGAGACAGACGGCATAAGCCTCATTCAAGGGTGGGTCCCTGTGTCCAGCCCAGAGTCTTCCCGGGATATCTAGATGCCTTCGTGGTTCATCTAGGAGATGCGGATGCACAGCAAGAGGACAAGGCCACCTCCAGCTGAGCGATCAGACCCCAAGCCTTTGAGCAGCTGCCTTTGCAATACAGACTGCCTCAGGAATAAAAACACCAAGCGGAACATCCAGCCCAGTTTCCTCCCTTAAGTCCTTGCCAAGAATTAAACAGCATTCTTCAGAGCCACAGACAAGTCATAATACACCCATACTTTATCTAGGTCATATGATGTGCAGCCTAATTAATGTTTAAAAGGCATTTCTGCAATAAAATGTCTGTGTGATAACCGGCATGTATCACGAGGATGCGGTGGTGGTGTTTAATTTGATTGCCGCAGAGATTTCTAGTTGTGGAGCATCCCCGCCAGTGGCCCCTTACTGGACTCAGCTAAACGCAGCCAACTGATTGCATTTCCAATCAAAGGCAGAGCCTGGGACTGACAAGTCCCCTGTGAGCCTGCTTCCTGGACGCGAAAGCCCTTTGTTCACTGCCTGCTTCTGCAAGTGTGCTTTCTCCGACGCCTCATGGTCACTGGGCTGTTTACCAGCATCTCCAAGGAGGCTGTCCGCATGAATGTTGTAGAAGACTCCTCGGCTGAGACTGCCGCATGCCAGACCTCTGTCGAGTCATTCTCGCAATTTGGTTAGCTGATGAAAAGCATAAATTATCTCAGAGCACTAACGTTTGACAATTCCTCCGTGAAATGAATGTTTTAGTCCCCACATAACAATGGAAGCAAAATGAGTTAGAACAAGTGGCAAATGGACAGAAGCAGTTGCTCGGCAGCATGAGTGATCTTCCCTGCCCATTCCTCCCCACGCCGCCTCCGCCATAGCTTCACTGCTGTGTCCCTGGGGCTCTTAAGTGGGTGGCGAGGAGGGCTCGCTTGTTTCACCTGTAAGCGTGCAGGTGTGTGACTGGGTCCCAGAGACATGGGTCCAATTTCTGGGCCTAGGATATATGAGCCACCAGGACGAATGAAAACACTCTTTTGTCCCTGTCTTGACTATGAATAGACGAACTGTCGGGTTTGGGCTTGTGGAATTAGCTGCAGTGCCCTGTACAACGCTTCCAGCCCAACATATCAATAGTTAGAGTTTCTCAACCTACTGCTGAAGATGAGCTCTCAGAAGTCGCATACTCCTCTACATAAATGTGTAAATTGGAGCAGGTTAACGGTGATACACACACACACACACACACACACACACACACACAATCTCCACCTTGTTTTCTAAACAGGCAGAGTGGTTCATGATGAAAAACTTGGGCTCAAGAGTCAAATGCCTATGTTCAATGCTTAGCCCTGCTGCTTCTTCTAGGTACATAAAACTGACTCTATCTAGTAATAGGAATTATGCCTAAATTTCTACGGAGCATTAGACAGTAACTCCTTCACGCATGTATCATACTTAACAGTTTTCAAATGCAAACTTTAAATAAATATTTTCTTCAGGAAATGGTTGTCCCCCTTGTGGAGAAAGAAGAGATATTCCCCTATTTCTAAAGCCTTCAGAGTAGGGATTTCTCCACTTGGAATAGTTCCCTGCAGGCTAGCATGTACTGCCCCTTCCTGTCAGCAGCTGTCCTTGCCCCAGGTGCAGCAGCTGGTGCCATGAGCTACCACTGAATCCTCGGTCTCCTCTCCTGAGCCATCATAGACAGTGCTGTCACTAGCTGTCTGCGTAACAAACCTGTGACTTCAGAGCATAGCCTACCCTAACCCCACCAATCTACAGGTTGTCCTAGTTCACACAGGTTTCTTGAATTTGAAATTTTAAGACTTAGGTACCAGAAAGGTTTTACCTTTCACTCCTTCTGGTCTGATATCTTTTTTGAATCCTCACATTCAAGATAGCAAAAGAAAAATAGATTAACCACCTCCACCAGAATATTTGAAGGAAGTGACTCGCATTTGCGATCAACCTGCAGGCATTTTCTGCATATGGGCAGATGCCTCTCAACTCATACATCCGCTCTGTTGACAGAAAGAGCTGTGCTGCGGCGGAACATCCCTCTTCGGGAATGAGGCCACCTGTGCCTGTGTTCTCACTTGACAGGCTTGCGTCTCTTTCTGCGAGTAGGCGGACAGGTGGAGTTGATTTGCTGGATAGTTTCCTCAGATGTGAGTACAGCACAATTACGCTGATAATCAGCTCAGTGTGTGGTCAAAATGTTGTCTAACAAAAACGTATTCCAGTTGGAAAGAAGAGTCGTTAGGGAGTAGATAATTTATAGGCTAATATCTCCTGATGTCAGATATGATTGCAAAGGAAGATTCTCTCTATGAAGTTTAGCTGTACAGAGATATAGACTGGGTGCTCACTGCTGGACATTCGCAGTGGGATGCAGAAGTCCGCTGGACTGTCCACCGACACCCTTCATAGGCTTCAACTCTCGCTACCCCTGAGTAAGAGATACCAGCATGCAAGACACGAAGGAACAAAATACAAATACACATACAGCAATGAGTTTTCATATTAAAATATTTTGAAGTCTGTATATGACCTTAGAAAATACTTTTGGGAAAAATAGCACTTAGGAGCACTGCACAAGGGTGCTCTGAAAGAGTGTGCTTACATAGAACGCGTAGGAACATGGACGACTTCCTGGTAGTGCTGAGATCAGAAAGGTGATCAGCTAGGCTCAGTGAGGGGGAGCACCTAGCTGCCTCAGTATGTGCCCATCTAAAGAACGAGACAATCTTGGGTACACCGCTGCATGTGAAGGACGATAGCTGAGAAGGGAGAGGAGTGGATGGGAGGGAAGCGAGGAGGAGGGGAGAGGGAGAGGCTTCCCCTCCACTGACTTTGGACTTGGCCATGTGGCTTTCTTTGGCAGTGGGATGTTAACAGGCATGGTACAAGCTGAAGCTGGAAACATACTTGAACGTCTGATCTGTGTCTTGTTTCCCTCCACTTTTGTCCATGCTAGAAATTAAACCAGGCCTTGCGAAGGTTAGACATGTGCCATAGCACTGAGCAACGCTCCCAGACTGTTCTAAATATTGTTTTGAGACAGACTCTCTACAAACTGCCTACGCTGCCCTTCAACTTGCAATACTCCCAACTCAGGCTTTTGAGTAGCTAGGTTTACCAGCAAGTACTGTCACCACTTTTGCCTCTTAGTAAAATAAAAAGCTATCTTGAGTAATTCCAGCCAAGGGGTAGGAGAAACATTTGCAATACACTTCACGCAATCTACAACCCAAAGCCTTGTCTAACCCAGAACAACTGGGTCTCACCTTACAGATAAGGGAGCAAAGATGCATGCCTGTGCGAGTGCATGTCCCTAAGATATTGTGGCCACTTGTTATGGAAGTAATGTGGCCACAGAGAGCTGATGGGTGATGTGTCCTCAGTGTGTACCACTCCCTTGAAACAGGTAGGAACTGATCACATGAGCCTGGCTGCTGCTGACAAGATTAAAATCCAGTGCTTTTTTTAAAAAAACATCTCGGCCTCCCTCAGAATTAGAACAAAGCAAACATACCCACTTCTACTAATGCTACTTAACACTGTACAAGAAGTTCTAGGCGAGACGATATGATGGTATCAAAAACCAAATGGTATGCATCTGGTAAAGATGCTCAATTGCCATTGATTAATGTCATAATTTTATTTAAAAATAAAAAAATCCACAAAAGCCTACCAAAATGAATGAGTTTATCAGGGTCACGTGGTAAAAAATCAACATGCAAAAAGCAATTGTATTTCTGTCTTAGTTACTCTTCTCTCGTTGCTGGGACAAATACCTGACACTCAAAATGAAGG
>NDGM010605800.1:0-14741 GCA_002564305.1 Octomys mimax
CTCTTAATTCAATAAGAAGAAAGATTTGTGCTAATAGTGTTTGGACAGGATATCATGTCTGCATCTTGTACTAAGAATAACCACTATAAAGACAACAATATGCAATGCGTTAATTATTGAAACTGTCCCATTAGTTGGTTTTGAAACTGTCTCATTGCTATTTGTTTCTCAATAAAATTAATCAAAAAAAGGAAGGAGAATGCGAAAACTGCCTCAGAAAGTGGCAAAAATAGTAGAATAAATATATTTGAAGCAGGGCCTGGAGGAGATATTTTGAGGGAGATTAATTTTAATGTGCTTTTTACTGTAATACATTTTTAAAATTTCAAGTTCACTGGATTTTTGATCACCTTTGTATAGTAGAATTATTACTTATTTTTCATATCATAAGCAAGTATTTTATATGATTTTATGTTGTTACTGCATTTACCTTAAATATTTTAAGACATTTTGGAACCTTTAAACTGTCCATCAGTCCTTAGAGGCAAGACTTTTGTGAAGGATTGCGCTTACTTATGGACATTCAGTGGGAATGGCCCTCCTGTCCTTCCCTTCCATGGGGAGGAAGAATGCTTGCTCTTGGCAAAGTTCTTATTTTCTCACATAGCTGTGATGTGTTGTTTGGTTTATTTTATTTATTAGGTACAAGGACTTGCTATGCACCTCCTGTCTCAGTCTCCCTAGCACTGGGATTATACGTGTGCCCGGTTCTGGTGCCCAGGTGCCTATCATGCCCAGTTTCAGTGGCTGGCTCAGCGTGGGGCTGGCATGGCATGCAGTACCATGGATCAAACCCAGGGCCTTGCGCTTGCCAGGCAAGTGCTTACACCATCAAGCTCTCTGTCCCAGTTCGGATGTGTTTTAAATTTCTTTTATTTTTGCAATCTTAAATGCCCCAGTAGATGGATATTGTCTCGTAAAATGATAACACACTCAAATGAGAAAACTTAGAGTTTTCAATGATGCCAAGAAGTCCCCTTGTATATTACCCATTACAATGCTAATATCATAATGCTCTTGTCACCAATGATAAAGGAATGACAGCTAACATGCTTGCACCTGTAAGACAAGGGAAAAATAATAAGTATTTACTGTGCACTTAATTCTAGGGTGAGTATTAAACGCTTTGCCTGTGCTATCTTATAATAAGTCTGGGAACTAGGGGTATAGCTCAATGGCACAGTGCCTGCCTGGCAAGCGCAAGGTTCTGAGTTAAATTCCTACTAGAAAAAAATTTTTTAAAAAGTCTTGACCAAGCTCCCCTTGTAGAACCCAGAATCTTCCACTATGTGGCACCTTGGTGCCCCAGCATGCAGTCAGGCCTCTCATCTCAATTCTGTACTTTTGAACTAGCACTCTGAAAACACTGAGCCTCAGAAACCCTTTCCATTCTTCAGAATTCTGATAGAAGATCTTTTGCTTGTGTAGGTTAGAGATACAGATGTTTCTCTACTAGAAATCAAAGCTGAGGAATATTGTAACATTAAATAATGTGTTTTATGAAATATAGCTGCATTCTCCAAGGCAAGACCAATTCTTTTTTTCACAAGAAGAATGCTGGATTATCTTTTCTGTTTACATTCAGCCTGTTTCAACTTTGTTGCTTTGGTTGAAACAGTTGAAGAAACACTCACCTCCTGCAGATAAGCAATGGGAACAGAGGATGGTTATTTCAGGAGGCTATGTAGACATGGTGATGATATTCTTTGATTCTAATCCAAACTCTCCAAGTGGGATTTTCCTGAAGGAAAAGTGCAGGGTGGACTCAGAGTTAGGGAACCCACATCATGAGCTTCCCTAACTCTGTGTACTCATGAGGGCTTTGAAAGTAGAAGCATAAATGATCTTTTCGTTATTATGAAAATAACTTGAGCCTAAGGACTCCCTCAAAAGGCTCAGAGATCCTCACAGTTCCATAGAGCACACTTTGGGAACTGCTGGTACAACAGCCCGAGCAGTGTAAGATTGTGGGTGCTGTATTGCTGTCCTCCTGACCCCAGCGGATCCTGAAGCTCATTGTCCTCCCCTCACACCCCTCCAAGGCACGGAGAGGGTACCAGTCATGTTTCCACCATGACTGAGAGACCTCAAAGCAGATAAATGTGAAACTGTGAGTAGGCGACTCTGCTTCCTTTGATAAATCAATATCAAACATGCGACAGGTAGGGCATACACATCTGATAGATGCTTTCTTGGAATGGAAGGTAAAACTAATCACACCCAAAACCTTTACAATGAACAAGTATCAGTAGTGTTAACATTGATGAGAGTGTCCAATGCATTCTGTTTTCCACTGTAAATTTTCGATAAGGGGAATTTAACATATTTTCTATGATAAAAAAAAAAGGAAGACAAAACTTTCGTCTGGCCAGGAAGGTGGTAAAATTTTGTGAATTATGCAATGGCATGTTTCACCTTTCTGTAAACTGAGTGCTAACCTAAATAAGAAATGTGTTTTCTGTAGCACTTGCTCTTTTCTTCTTTTCTTAGTATGCTTTAACAGTGCTTCTACTGAACTAGCTGTGCATCACTTTATTTTTACCTAAAGATATGCAAGAGTTCCTGCTTACCCATAAACTTTCAGGCTACTAACTTTCAGTAAACTTTCTGACCATCATTATTAATAACGTTAATGTTGATGTAATGTATCATGTCTTTTGAGTGTAGTGAGGGGCTATTTATTTGTATACATCGTTTTATTAAGATAAACATTTTATTTATAAATTTTGTTCCTTCTATATTTTGTTTTTGAAATAAGTTAAATGTGTGTGTTTATTTTTACTAGAAACGCAATTGATTTCTCCAAATAGATTGGAGACTTGTATTAAGAGATCCACCCAAAAATTGCCTGCAGATTCACCTTTGCATTAGGTGGAAGGCTTTGGGGATGGCAGGACAGACATTTGTAGAAAGTTTCCAACAATAAACTAAAGTATCAGTCCCCACCCTACTTCTTCACTTACATCAGGACCATGTGCACCCAAGTCAGAGATAAATCACCTGAGCTGTTTATCAACATGACATGTGTTATGGCGATGACATCTTTTGTTCCCCACCCATTACCCAATGTTTTCTATAGCGTGTTTTAAAAGTATGCTCATCTGAAAACAGTTGCTGACACGTTAACCTGTCATATAAAACATCCTCTCTGTATCTTCCTGTTCAACTCCAAGTACCATAAAACAAAGGTTGAACTACTGCTGCCTTAGAAAAAAATCTGATGTGCCGAGTAACATTAACAGCAGCTCCAGAAATAATCTAAGCAAGAGAAAGACAAGAAAGGTAGACATAGAACCACCATGGATTCTGCTTTAAACGTATTAGATTTTTAAGTAATTAAACCATTAAATTTGAGCTTCAGTAGTTAAAAAGAAAATAAAACTTTGTGGAGATTAAAGGTAATGGGAACACTTGCGGGAGGGGAACACTTGCGGGGAGGGGGGGGCATTGTGCCCCCCAATGTGCAGCATCTTTTCCAAAACTAATTCCGCAACTCTCTGGTTCTGACTCCTCCCTACAACTCAATCCTGCTCTGACACTATTCCAATTAGTATCAGATTTTGCACATTTAGAGCTTAGTCATGTGAGATTGACCTCATTTCAGCTGCCAATGACAGATACTGAATTCCCAGCTTGTCTACATTTTTGTCTGACTTGCCAACAATACCGTGGGTACCAAAAGAATAAAAATAAAGAGCCAGATGCAGAAGTACCTAGGACAAGGTTTAGAAGAATGCCCAGCCCAAGGGCCCCTGTCCGCATGAACTTGAAGTTGTCCATGTTCCTCTGGGAACACACATGTTCACCAAATTGGGAGCTCTTGTGTCCCTGTTGTTCAGGTTGGTTTGATGAGGCACTATTGCATAGGCAAGACTGATGCAGTCACTGACCATTGGTGACCTCCCCTACAGGACAGTGTGAGGCAGAGAAGAAAGTTCCAACCTCCCTCCCCAGCCACAAGGTTGGACCTCTAGGCCCCAGTTCCCATCCTGAAATTACCCAGGTCCCTAGTAGGAGTCACCTCAGCTGCATAGGTTCAGCTGTCATTGGGTGGGGCACAAAGGATGCATTTCACCACTCCTATCACTAACGTGCAAGTATTTGAGGAGATCTGTGCCAATAATCAAGAACTGAGAGCAAATATGGTTTTTATTATACTGCAGCTAGTGGAGATCAGGTAGTAGTGATAAGGTTTTAGAGTCTGACAAGGACAGATCATTTCCTTTCATGCTGAACATTCTGGACTCCCTTCCATGGCCATAGCCATTAAACCAGTTACCTATTGCTGCCTGCCATCTTACCCCAAAACTTAATGACTAAAAATAACTAACAAGATTTATCTCACCATTTCTGAGGAATGAAAATGTAAGCACAGCACGGCCAGGTGCCTGGAGCCCTGCATCCCTTATGGGTTGGTGTGACGTGTCAGCCAGCAAGTGTTCCCACAAGAAGATGAGGAGGATGGGTAGGGTGCCCAGGGTCATGCTTCTGGTGTCCCTTCAATGTGAGCTACACCATAAGGCTGCTCATGACACAGCAGCTGGCTCCTCCAAGGCAGGCATCCAATTGGGAAAGAGCAGGAACCCCAGAAGGAAGCCCCAGTCTTCATGCATCTTAGACTTGGAAGTCATAGTCCATTACTTCTGCCATATCCTGCTCACCAGACATGCGTTAGTAAATCTTGTCCCTACTCAAGGGGACAGGATGACACAAGGTCCCTAAGGCCTGTCTTCAAGGCCACTACCCCACCTCACCCCTATACAGGTGGGCCGAATCTGGTTAGTGGTAAGCAACACTCAACAACAACGAAGAGAAAAAGCTATAAGAGATTTGTCTTGTTACTTCACCACATACTTTCATGTTGCTCAAAGAGTTTTCACTTGATTAAACCAAATTCTCATTAATTTTATAGTAAATAGCTTCCTTTGGTGGGGGAGAACACTGTGTATAATCAAAAAAATAAAATCCCAATAGAGCAAGATGAGTTTGGCTTTGTCTACTTTGTGTCCACCAACTAAAGACCTTGTTTGCCATCTTTTTAAAGGGAGAACCAGGTTTTATTGGTCCTCAAGGGGAACCAGGCTTACCAGGCTTACCAGGAACAAAAGTAAGTACAATCCTTTCTCCTGCCTGCCTTTCTGATATTTTTGTCCTCTATGTTGAAATGTGGGGTGCTGCTACTTGTTGAGGTGACCTGGTATTTCTGCCTTGCAGAGAACTACCCTGCCCATTAGCAACCCTCTAAAAGGAACATGATGTGAAATAGACAAAAAGGACGCTAATTCCAGAAAACCTTAGGCAAGACACCAGGGTGATGGGATGCATTAGCTAGTCCAGTTGTTCTCTGGTTCCTGCTGAACTGTTCCAATGCTGTTAGCCTTCTGGCCCCATGGAGAGGGAAAGGAGTTAGGAAAGACAGAGCTCATTAACTCCTGCACCTCATCACCCACTTCAGCCTGGGCTCATAAATCCAACACTCACAATCCTGGTCACTTCTTCAACTTCAAAGGCAAGTGCAGATGTCACATAGATTCCCAAGTGCTTCACTCCAAAAGGACCCACCCTGAATGACGTCTGCAGACATATTCTGTAATGAAAACCATCTCATCTGATCTGCTACTTGGCAGCCCCAGAGAGGGCCCAAAAAGCACTACTGCACGCTGCCGTGTGAAAACAGACATCAGGCCAGAGTTCTGTTTTATCTACCCAGAAAGACATAAAATGGTGCAGCCTGGATGGTTCAACTGTCTCACGACAGGCTCATGAATCAAAGAAGAGACAAAAATTACATCAAACTGTACTCTTTTATTTTTATTCCATAGCATTCTTTGTTTCAATGTGTACTGCATTCATCAGAAACAAGCCAGGGATGATTTCCAAGAGTTGAAGAAATATGTTCAAGGTCTGTTTTGATGGGACGGTCCTGATTTCCACTGGTCAAAGGAAAATAACTATAATCTTAGTAAATGGAAACTATGCATGGCCCAAGGGAGGGCTAACAGAGTGGGATTATGCAAAATTGTTGTTTTCTTAAGACCTTTCTTTTTGCACATAAACTGTCAGGCTTATAAACAAAGGATGAAGGATGCCTGTTTTAGCCTGCAGAGACTCATACAAGAAATACCTTTCCAGAATAAGAAGAGAAAGAAAAAGAAGAGTAAACATTCTCTGTTGCTGTGAGAACCGTTGGGTTCTCTGTGGCTCCAGCTGTGTGGAAGATGGAGACATACGGCACAGCGAGAGCCACCTGAAAGGGTGGGCAGCATTTTGTCTGTGATACAAGAAAAAGCAGAAGGAACCCAGGCAGGAGAAAGAGGAGTTCATTCCTAAGCATCTTATCTTTAGTTAACTAAACTGCTCAACAGTTTCAGGAAGAAAGATGCAGGTGCAGAACTGCACAGTCAACATGAATCTCTGCAATGAATGGGGCAGCACGATTGTGCAAAGCAAATACCGCCCTCAGCCTCCAGTGAGAGGAGGAGGCATTAGGGTACCTGTGTGGTGTGCCCACTGCCAGGGAGATTGATAGGAAATTGATTTGCTTAGCAGTATCTTGAGGTTCTTGTCAGCTGAATTACCTAATCCTGTTCAGTATCATAAGAGAAAGTCATGATTATTAAAAATTCTCCTTCCACCAAACATCATGGCTTTTCAGTTGCATGGACAGTCTGGATTTGTACTACTAATTTCAGACTTTAAAAAAATACACTAAGACTGAACTTTTTCCTGACAACCTAGGGAAGAGTGGGCATAATGAAGAAAGATGTCCTGCAACATGGAAGACCTGTCGTTTGTACTGTTCTGTCACAGGCACCTACATCAGTGCCTGTTGGGGACCTGTATCTGTCCAAAGAAAGTATGTCTCCGTCAGAGCATTTTTGAATACTGTTTATTTGTTCCACACCAAAAAAATGTTTTGCTACTTCTCTTTTCTGCATTTGAGAATGGGAAATAAGGCAACAAAAGCAGTCTGCCCTCTGGAGTGGGTGGTAGAAGAGTTGGGGCAAGAGAAGGAGAAACAGGCTGGGCCACTGTGAGAAAGAGCAGTTCTATGGACAGACCTTTTTCTGCAGAGTCTTTTCCTATGATAAGCTACAGATATGGGATTTTTTAAAGATGTTCATTATTCCATAAACTAAGTTTGCATTGATTTTTGGGGGGAATTATTCTGAAATTCTGAAAGTAAAATTTAAAAACACACACAAAATACTGGACATTTTTAAGATAAAAGTCATCTATACCAAGAGAAGTTTCTCAGGCTCACTAGGGGCCAAGAAGAGAAAAAGAAAAGTGGGGAGGAAGAGAAGGAGGAGGAAGAGGATAGGCCTCAGCTGCTGAGCCATCTTTCTACTTCCTGTGTCCTGGATCCTGCCAGCCAGGACTCTGTCCTCACACCCTTTGGGCCACTGAGAAACCTCCTGAGTCTCTGCTCACCCTGTCCTTCCATCAGTGACTATAACGTGTCCTATACCTCACACATCCACTCACGGAACCGCAGAGAAGGACCTTGGAACTCAGAGCCCCATGTTGCCCATCCAGCATCCAACCCTCTTCTTTCTCCTTCCCCACATGGGTCCAGTGAGGAGAGGAGCCCTGTCCCGCACAACTGCACCATCTGCAGTAGGGCTCCACATCTGTCGGATTACTGAAGTTCTTCCCATCACGTGGAAGGCAAAACGTTCTCCATTCTGAGCTTAAGGAGTGAAAAATGGCACCATCTTCTTGGGAGGCTATTTGGCAAGATCTTAAAATGTTCACGCCACTGGATCCATCAGTTCCCCAACCAGAAATTTATCCTTTAAAAATGATCAGAAATGCACAAAATACTTCAATATGAAAACTTGCATAGAACTAGTTTTAGATTTCAGCTCCCCCATTTTAAAAGCTTTGTGGCTTTCGGCAAGCTCCTTAACCTCTTTGTGCTTCGGCTTCCTCATCTGTAGAACATAGATAATAACACAATTTTGAACTGAGAAGCTGCTCTATACAGTTCCTGCCATCAACAAGGGTAATAAAGTCAACCTTTCCCCTCCTTCAGGGCTCAACCCACCCTCCCCTCCAGGAGCCTGTTTCCCACATTCAGACCGACAGAGGGGGGCTTCCTCTTCCGCCCCACATTGTCCGGTGTTACTGCCTAGCCACAAGGCTCTCCATCAAGTGGCAGTTGCCCATCTAGTTGGGGCACTGGCTCCTTGAGAACAGTAGCCATGTTTCCGCTTCACAGAGCAGGGCATCTACTAAAAGCTGTGTACCTGCATGTTGGACACCACCCTGAACACTGTGCATAAGTTTTGGTTTTTTGGTTGTTTGTTTGTTTTTTTCAGAACCAGGGATTAAACTCAGGCCATTGCGCTTGCCAGGCAAGTGCTGTGCATAAGTTATAAAATTAGTACATTTCTCTATTTCACTGGGTAAGCTGAAGCTTACAAAACTTAACCAATGTACCTCAAAATGCAGAACTGATAAGTTAGTAGAGCCAAGAATAAACTCTAGGGTGTCAGATTACAGAGCCTGTAGTTTAATCACTTTACCAGGCTTCTTGCTGGCGTACTTAAAAAGTGGCTGCAGAGAACAGATATATATTCCTGTCTTGAGAGAGAATGAGGGCACTCCTCTGTTCCCTTTAAGGTCCTTCTGTTTACTAGAGTAGCTGTCAGACAGGTGTCACCAAACCATTTCCTCACATATAAAATGGGATGATACTGCAAACGTTGTGCAATTGTGTATTAGTCAGAGTTCTCCAGACAGAAACAACCAGATGGAAGGATGGAGAGACAGAGAGATGGAGGGATAGGTGGACAGGAGGAGAGAGCAGGAAGTGTGGATGCGTGGATGGGTGGACAGTCAGACAGAAGGAAATGTTTCAGGGAAATGGGCTCTTGTGATTATGCAGGCTGAGAAGTCTGGGCTGGAAAGAGCACCAGTAGTGCTCAGGTCAAGTCCTAAGGCTCCAGAATGGGAGGAGTTGATGGTGAACGCTTAGTACAAGGTCAAAGCCTGAGGATGCAAGGGTCACTGGTCCAAGGCCTGGAATCTGAAAGCTAAGGAACTTGGAGTTTTGATGTCAAAAGCAATAGAGAATCTGCCGGCCCTCAGTCCAGGATCAGGCCAAAGGGGGCAACAGCCTCCCCATTGAGGATTCATCTTCCTCACTCAGCCTGCAGTCTCCTCTGGAGATACCTTCACAGATACACCCAGAAATTATCCTTTTCAAGCTCCCCCTAAGCCAGTCAGGGTGGCAACAGAAATTAACCATCACAGAGTG
The DNA here is from genome assembly GCA_002564305.1 of Octomys mimax. Taxonomy (NCBI): domain Eukaryota; kingdom Metazoa; phylum Chordata; class Mammalia; order Rodentia; family Octodontidae; genus Octomys; species Octomys mimax. The sequence continues at coordinate 9,266 of NDGM010605800.1, forward strand.
TTTTGATTAGTCCTGAGATTATCCCTGTTAAGGGATGAATACAGGGCTGAGCATCGGGCAATAAACGATGACTTTCTGCTTGAGTTGGTTTTATTCAACTCATGTGTTCATCTACAGGGTCTGTAGGGTTGCCACTAACCTGTTCTATACTCCATGACAGGGTGAACGTGGGGAGGCAGGGCCCCCAGGAAGAGGAGAGCGAGGGGAGCCTGGAGCCCCTGGCCCAAAGGTCAGTATTCCCACATGGAAGACCACATCCTTTAGTTTGAGCACACATGTCACTTACTTTCACTAGAACTTGAAGCTAATTCCTCAGCAACCCAAGTCACCAATAACTTATTGACATGCACACTCACCAGTCCAGTTCAAAAGGGATTACAGCTGAGTGTAGTAGCACACTCCAGTAATCCCAACACTCAAGAGGCAGAGGCAGGAGGACTGCGGCAAGTTCAAGGCCAGCCTGATACAGGAAGACCCTGTCTCAAAAAAGGGAAGGGGGCTTACAATTCATCTTTTAACCCTGTGCCATCTGCTCTGATTGATGAACACATTTAATAACACAACCAAATGTAAAGAGGGGGCACTATCACATTCACACCTTATCACTAGCTGTGTATTAAATCCCACAAAGAAAAATGTGTGAGTGCTGTGTTGGTTTCTGTGATAACCTGCTGGCATATCACACCTTGAAAATAATAGAACTAAACAGTTATTTGTTTGATCTTTACTCATCTGAGCGTCTTGCAAACTAATCCAGTCACACTTATTTTAATAACCCTTCCTTGAAACCCGGGCAATGATTTAGTCTGTGATGTGAATGCAATCTATGCAGACAAGGACCATTGAGATTAGTAAGAACCATTAGAACTCCCCCACCCACAGGTGGGAGCGCAGTCTTTAGAATAATCAGGGCATGCAGGGCAGTGGGGAGAGCAGGGGATGGGATGATAGCGCTGGAAGAGGTTCAGCCTACCAGCCTACTGCCATCACACACACAGCTCGAGGCTGTTAAAATAAAGTGTTTCCAGGTTAAGCCATTGTTCTGAGTCATTGCTCATTCCTTTTTCCTACTTCCTGTGACCTTTTCTCTTTGTCATCTTCCTGTTCTCCTCTAATAGGGGAAACAAGGTGAACCAGGAACTAGAGGCCCAAAGGGGTCAAAGGTCAGTAACTTGGTAACCATTGGCTGGGACAGGGGCCTTCCACATCTGTGCTTTTTTTTTTTTGCCTTTTCTGAAGTGAATCCTATTTTAGATTAACCTCTTCCACACAGGGACTGCAGTAAATTTTTCCTGTGATGATATCACAAAACATTTAGTTTTCTTTGTACGTTTCTGTGTGTTCTTATATTTTAGACTATTCAAGAGAGGTTATATTTCCTGTTTTATGAAAAGAGCTTCTTTGGGAAAGAAATAACTAATTTAAATTACATATTGTATAAGCTTTTCATTTTCCTACCTATCTGTGTGATACACATTCAAATAACACTTTTTCAGTTAGTCAGCTCCCTTTATTGCATTAAAATTTGGCCAACGAAATTAGTCCCTTTATCCTATCTGCAAGAACTTACATACTGTTAGGATAATTGTGTTTTATTTTAAATGGCACTAGCTAACAACATCAAAATGGGTATAAAATGAAGAAAATAGATCAAAGCTAATTAGTTCTCAGTAGCAAAGTTAATTATTGTAGTCATTGCTATTAGCATACTGTGGTTGGAAAGTTGGAATCCTGTTTATCATTGACAATCCTTATCCATTTTATAGAAATACATAGTCTGAAAAGAAAATGCTTTGAATTCCATTTATGAGAAGGTGTGTGTACATTTAAGCTGTTTTAAAAAACAACCAACTCTACACAAGTTTAAATCTTTTCTCCAAGCTATCAGTGGAGATGTCTGAGAATTTTGACAGCTTTGGCTGTTCTGGTATCTGTAAAGATTATTCCTAGTATATAACATCATGAATAAAGCTTCAGACACTTTTTCATATTGCCCAGCAAAAAAGAGCAAGCTGCCCTGCCCTGACCTTAGCCCTGCCACCTGGTCCAGCAAGGCACTTTCCCCATCAGCGCAGAATTCCAGGGTCCTGAACCTATAGCTCCCCTTTTCCCAGCTCTCACCATCGCAGGGAGGCAGAGCCTGTGCCCCTCTCTGTTCTCCCAAGCATGAGCTCTCCCTCCTCTCCATCCCAGTTATCTAGACTCTTCTTCCTGAGGACAAACACAGTTGCCTGGCCCTTTTCCCTTTTGTCTTAAATCCCTTCACATACAAGGACATAATGTAGTATGAAGGGTGGAAGTTTACTTTAGATACCTTGGAAACAAAATTACTGGCTTTGCTTTTGCAAACCCCATCCAGTGAGAGTCACAGGTAGATAGTAATAGCCTCTTGTCTGAAAAGGGATCGGTAATTCCCTGCAAGCCACATCTTAAAGAAGCCTGTGTCATGGTGGCGATAGTGTTTTTCTGCTTCAGAAGTTCATCCTAAAAGAGTTGCTATGTGTTATGACTATGTCCTTAGGCTTGAGAGATTTCTAGATCATTGGCCCTAGTACTAATTGAAATATTTTCTTTTTTGTTTTTTTTTGTTTTCCCTTGGGAAAGGGTGATCGTGGAGACAAAGGAGATGCTGGAGCTCTGGGACCCAGGGTGAGTATACCTTTTGTCTAAACTCTCAGCCCCTACAAACCCAGATCTGAAGTACTGTTCATGTAACTTTTTGAGAGATACCTGGGGTAAGAATGCATTGGAACAGGGCTGCTGAAATTATTCTTCTGCTTATTCTCCTTAGTCCTTTCTTCTTTTTTAGTCTCCAGGAATAGTGTCTGTGTGGAATCTAACACATAAAATAAGCTTTATTGAGAAGGGTTTTTAAAAAAATCATCTTAAAAAAAAAAAAATCATCTCCACTTTCTGCTAAGGGAGCAACCGCAAAAGAACAGCCGCTCATTCACCCAGTAGAATTTCCCATTTTTCACTTAAAACAATTACATTATAAAGAAAGCAATTTCCCATATGTTTAAAGTCTTTAGAAACAAGGCAGGGAATTAGGACATGACTAATGGAAGTTATACAGCAGATATAATGAATAGAGCTCGTTTAGAATACATGTTGTCTATAGAAGTCTACGTAATATATCATACATTCCCTTTTTTTGTTTCCTGTTTGCTTTCATCTTATGGGATTCTGTTCCCACTGGGAAAGCCATCCATTCCCTATGGAAACTTGCTCTATCTTCTTAAAGAACGTGGAAGCAATCTGTAAGATCTAGATGAGGAGAGAGGCATTTTGCCATTGCTCTAAGAACACAGACAAACCCAACAGAATTTTGTAACATGCATCAAACAAGTCTATATTTTGCAATTCCCAGAAAATAGTTTCAGAGGTTAAACCTTATATGCTTTTAAAAATCATATTTTTTGTATTTAACCTACCATAGGCAGGAAGTCATAAGTGATTTCCCTTCTTGCAAAAAGGGAGAAAATTTGAACTTGATTATCTGCTTGGAAGTGCAGCTGGGTCTTAAGAAGGAAGGGAAAAGCAGAGAGAGCTGGGCACTGCTCCTGTTTCTGCCACAGGCTCTCACGTCTTAGTCTAACTCCTATGAGTTTCTCCTGATTTGCCTCTATTGTAGGGTCCACCAGGGCAAAAAGGCGATCCGGGAGCCACAGAGATCATAGACTACAATGGCAACCTCCACGAGGCCTTACAGGTGAGTGGTCATTCCCACCCTGACGGAGGCTGAGGGGACCCTGATGCACGTGAGGTGATGGGTCAGTCTGAGCTCCCACCCTCTGATGTCACAGCAAGCAGGCCACTGCTCAAAGCCCCCCGGCTCCCTGTTCTGAGCTCACCCTCTGTCTGCCCCAGGAATCTTTATTGCTATTATTTGGGGCTCTTTGGTTTTTTGCAGTAGTAGGTCTTGAACCCAGAGCTTCACATGCGCTGGGCAAGCACTATAGAACTGAGCTATACCCTCCACCCTTTTTGAGACAGGAATGGCCAATCGGTGGTCCTCCAGCCTCTGCCTCTCAAGTAGCTAGGACCACAGGCTCATCCCAGGGTGCCAGTTTGTAATATCTTTTTCTTCTGATGCTGCCTCCCAAAGTTCCTAAGCCTCATCAAGTATAAACTGTTAGTCTGACCAACTTGTGCCTCCTTTGAGAAGAGGGAGCTCTGTAAAGCAACTAAATGCCCTGTATGCTTGGAATGGGAGCTTCTTGGATTCAAATCCCAGCTCTTTTGCTCACTCACTATGTTACCTAAGGCAAGTTTTCACCTCTGTGTGCCTCTGTTTTCCCCCTGTGATGTGAAGACAGTAGTGGTATCAGTTCTTAGGCAAAATGTTTATCACTCACTTAAAATAGAGCTTGGCACATACTCTGCCCTAAGTATTTTTACTTACCCCTACCATTTAGTTCTTTTTCCTTCCAATAAGTAAAACATAGGCCTTGTGGGTTTTCTCCACCACTATTGCTTCCTAGTCATCCTTCCATGCGTTCTAGTCCCTGTCATCATTCCTTTGCAACTCCTCACAAAAGCCACCGACACCGCCTAGGTAAAGCCTGGTGTACGTAACTTGCTTGACTTTTGGGTCATTTACACCAAGCCACATTCCTTTTGAAATTCTTCCCTAAGTCGGTCTCTCTGAGCTTTTCATTTCTTCCAATTTTCTCCTCTGATGAAGCCGTTCTAGTTTGATATTTCCGACTTCTCTGTCCATCTCCAAACTTTTGGTCTCCAGAAGGCTCTGATGTGTTCTTAGTATGAGCAGCCCCTCCACATAGCTCACACCTGGTTCTCAGCTTGTTCATCTGTGGACTGAATCTGCGTGGGTGCCCCCAGCCATCTGACAGTGACTCCATTGCAGACAGGCCATGCTTTTAGCTTCCACCAGTACTCACAAGTGTGCTGGTTATCTCTCCCCACTACCAAATGATTCCTTTCCTTAATTAACCAGTCACTATTAGTGCTGCCTTGAGCTTTGTGTTTCTCAGGCTAGAAACTTCAGCTATTTTAAACAATTCCCAGCATTTCATCCATTCCTTCTCACCAGGGCTGCTGTTTTGCTTGAAATGCTTTTTGCTATTGCTCTTCGTCCTTTCCTGAGGAGGGCCACTTCCTGTTGTCTTCCTTCCTAACACCCTAACAACCCCGGGGTCAATTCGCTTCTCTCCTTGACATCCTGCCCCCTTAGTCCAAGCTTTGCATCATCCAAAGGCTGATTCCTATAAGCTGCCATTACTTTAATTGCTGATTTGCTCAGAAACTTAAATGATGCCCTGTGCCTGTCTTTTAAAAATGTTTTTAATTTATTTTTTTAATTAATTTTATTGACATAAATAGCAATGAGACAGTTTCAAAACATACTAATAGGATGGTTTCGATAATTAATACAGTGCATATTGTTGTATTTGTAGTGGTTATTCATAGTACAAGATGCAGATATGACATCCTGTCCAAACACTATTAGTAC
>NDGM010605802.1:0-14411 GCA_002564305.1 Octomys mimax
GAGATGGCTCAGTGGAATAAGCACTTCCCTAGCAAGCGCAAGGGCCTGAGTTCAATCCTTGGTTCCACCAAAAAAAAGAAAAAAACCAAAAAGAAAATTTCTAAACTTTTTAAAAAGTTGTATATTTTAAGAAGTGAATAACAGGCCTAAAACCTTTCTTCAATAAGTTGTTCATGCATCAGTGTGAGCACATTCCTCACCTTTTGTGAGAGATTTTGTTTAAATCTTTATTGAATTAGGCAGTGTCTGTGTAACAACCAGGCACAGATGCCGTAGTAGACACAAGGCCTCTTCAGTCATGGAGTGACATGCAGTGAGGCTGTGGTGACCACAGGAAGGAAGGAGAGAAAGCTTTCCAGGGCAGTGAACTTGGGGCCGAAAATTAGACATTATGATGTCTGCAAGAGCAAATTCCAGATGGAAGGAACAATGAGCACAATGATGCTGAGACCAAAACATGCTCAGCATATTCAAGAAGTAGAAAGTCAGGTGGACTCAAAGATGGAGGACAGGAGAGGTTTGGAAGATGCCAGGAAATAGATGTGTGTGAGCTGTGTGTGTAGGGCCTAATGGTCCATGGTTGCGAAATTGAATTTGGTAAAAATGAAATTTTCAAGCAAGAGACTTAGACTCTTACACTATTTCTTTGAAAAATGAACAGTAGGGTGTATATGGGGAGCGACGTTACAATGCGGTCACATTTCCACACTTCAGGAATGTGAGATTGACAATGGAGATAGCAAGACCTAACATCTACTTAAGAAGTCAAGTGAATGTGATTCTGTGACTAATTAGATATAGGGAAGAAGGAAGAGATTAATCAAACATCCATTCTACATTTTACCTAACCTTCCCCTTGGTTCTATCTACCATGCTTTGTAAGACAATAAAGCACATGTGTGTGAGAACTTGAGTGGAGTAAACCCGATGTCCTACAGTTGACATGCTACAGTTGAGGTCTCCATTATTCAACCAAATAATGTGTGTAGGAAAGAACTCAATATTTGAGTCCAGCGGTGGGGTCTCAATCCCCAGCCTGCCTTGTCAGAACCGCCCCTGGGGCGTGCTGAGATGGCGATTGAGACTGGGCATGGTGGTACACACCTAGAATCCCAGCACTTGGGAGACTGAAAACAGGAGAATCACTATGAGTCCAATTTACATAGTGAGATCCTGTAGACTATATATATATATAGAGAGAGAGAGAGAGAGAGAGAGAGAGAGAGTCCAGACTGTCTCCCTAGATGGATATAGACAATTAGGAATCTGAACATACATGTTATTTCAGGTTAAATACAAGGAAATTATGTAACTAATGAAGAAAAAGACCCCAAAATTGTGATTTAATATTTAAGGTCCACACAGCAGACCAATTCAGGAAGGGAATGTGTTGAATGGCCAATGGCTTTCAAGGCAAGCAAGAGGTAGGTCGTCATGCAGCCTCTCAGAGTAGAAAGCACTAAGCAAGGCCGTCCGTGGGTGTGAACGGGTAAATGTGAGAAGGCAGCGACCACTGACATTTAGAACATGAAGACTGTTAAAGGGAAAGCATTGTTTTGAGATGAGTGTCTCCATGTTGCCCTGGCTAGCCTCAAATTCCTCGACTCAAGCAGCGAGCCTGCTCCATCCTCCTGCATACTGAGAACTATAGGTGAACCATGTGCCTAGCCTTGAAAAAATATCTGAAGCTCAGAGTGACTGAAAGGGGCATGTATCTCTGATATTACGAAGAAATGTGACATTCTAATGCAGAGTGGCATGGCTAAGCTTGCTAAAGACAAACTTTGGTCTCCTTCATATACATGGAGAGAACAAACAGAAACATTTTCTATTCTATGTGAATAGCTTATTTCTTGGACAGTTTTTCATTATCCTCCAATGATTTTTATGACTCCATGTTTAATTTGGCAGCCTGATTCTTAAGTGGGAAGAAAACAGTCCTAGTCTCATTTGCATCCTGAGTGTTATCTTGGTTAAAAGCGCAGGATTTTCTCAACTAATCTGTCATTTTGCACAATAGCCATCCTTGATACAAATGTTCTCTTTTACCTCCAATTTACAAACACAGGACTATTAAAGGGAAACATGGCAGTTCTCACAATAATAATTTAAAATTTTCTTTTCTTTTCTTTTTCTTTTGGTGAAACTGGGGTTTGAACTCAGACCCTTGCAATTGCCAGGGAAGTGCCTAATCTACTGAGCCGTCTCCTTGGCCCTCAAAATTTTCATCATTAGTGGCATTCGTATGTTCTCTGATAGGAGAGTTACATTAAATATTGGAAATAATTTGCAGCTACTAGTGCCAAAACTGAACACAATATTATATATTTCAAGACTCATTTTAAGGGCTGGGGAGATAGCTCAGCAGCGTGAGTACCTGCCTGCCAAGTGCAAGGTCCTGAGTTTGATCCCTGGTACCACAAAAAATAAAATTAAATTAAAATTTAAAAAAGACTTACTTAAGTATAACATTTGAGTGCTATCCATAGCAGAGTTTCAAAATTCAGAGACTAATAGTTATTAATTTTTATTTTGTCATTTTTAAAAATTCATAGGAAATAATGAATACAAAGAATACCATTTGATTTCTGACGTAAGGGAAAGTTCTCAAAATTCTTTAAACATTTCCAAGATTTAAACAACATGTTAAACATAGAAAAGAATAATAAAGATAAACAATTTAATGGATGTATGTTTAAATAAAGAATGTATATGTGCTTCAGTAAAGGCAAAAAAAAGTGTTACGTGTGTAGTGAAATAAGTGCTTCCCGGGCAAGCACAAGGGCCTGAGTTCAATCCTCAGTTTGGCAAAAAAAAAAAAATTAACCGTATGCCACCATAAATCCTCGTGACCAAGCTATAACCTACCATGGTCGCAGCCCATGATTACTTGTGTCAGCAACCACAGCTTTCTACCATGGTTACCCTGGAAACCAGAAAGATGTTTAAGCCAAGATGAAACAAAGAAAGGCCCAGACAGGTTTCTGATCTGTAAAGATCCGGGGAAGCACGTTCAATGGCTGGCCTTATTAATAAAACTCTAGATTTCTTTCCTAATCTTTGGTCTGACATGGAAATAATCTTGCTGTTTCATTAGGAGGTGGGCCCAAGAGGTGGGAGGCACATGACTCTGAAGGGTCATGCACTTCTCACCTCTTCCCCTCTCTCTGGCTCTCTTCCTCCTACTTCTTCCCAGCTTCCATGAAGTAAACAAATGTGCTCCATCACACAGTTCCACTATGATGTTTCCTTTCTTGTAGCCAGCCTGCCATGGACTGCACCATCTGAAATCATAAGCAAAAATAAATTTTTTCTCCTTTAAATCATACATGTCAAATATTTTATCCTAGGAACAAAAAGCTATCATAACGTGACTGTTGAAAAGGTACTTCTATGCTACATTGAAAGTCAGCACATAGTAAGCTGGAGATACTAATGTCTGTTAAACATGCTTATTTTTGGTGGTACCAGGGATTATACTCAGGGCTGTGTGCTTGCCAGGCAAGCACTTATTTTACTGAGCTATCTCCTCAGCCTGTTAAACATGTTTAGGTAGGCTGCGGAGACAGCTCCGCAGTCTAAGCACCTGTCTAGGCAAGTGCAAGGACCTGGGTTCTATCTCTGGTACCACATGCTGTGCCAGCCCCACCCCGGGCATGCCAAGCCAGCCACCAAGATTAGTCATGATGGCACACACTTGTAATCCCAGCTCTGGGGAGGCTGAGACAGGAGGATCACTGTGTGAGTCCGATCTACATAGTGAGACCTTGTACCAAATACATAAAATGAATTAGGTAAGGTTTCCTGTAGTTACTTTCTCAGTTACTTTTAGAGTCATTGATTATCTTTTATAGATGCTTTGGTTTGGGAATGCAACTTTTTTCAATTTTTCAGCATCCATATTTAGGATACTTCAAAATCTTTGTTTCCATGCTGAATATTCAAATATATAGTAGCATCATCAACTCAGAAGGCTGAATGTTGAGGCCTGCAATTCATAACACCAACCTTGCCTACTTTCTCTTGTAAAATGTTTTTTTCCTAGAAAACTAAATAATATTATCTCAACATGAGTCAGAAAATTTAAATTTGTTCAACAAGTGAGTCTATAGAAAGTCTTGGTTTTTTATCAAAAGGATTTTTCTCATCTTTTTTGAAAAATATTACAGCGCATCAATTATTTAGTTTTATCAGACAAGTTATGATAGCATTATTAAAAGAATTCACATTTTATCAATGTGAACCTCTACTGGAAGAAATTGATATTTGCCAGTTCATATGGCAAGCTGGCAACTTGAGATTAATCAGAACTCTGTTTGCTGACCACTTACAGCAAACCCATCATGTTATTCTGTGCAAGTGTTCTCACGGTGTCTCCATTTCTGTAATTGCAATAGTAAAAATAAATTTTGAAAAAGTGTTTTCTTTGGACCAGAAATATTTGTAATTATAAAAGCCTTTTGCTTTCTAACCACAGTGGCCATGAGATTGATGAGATTCATTGGGAAAAGGATTTTACGGTAGAGTATTGCAATCCTCTGCTGGCACTAAAAAATTAATGAGACAAAAAAAAGTCTGAAAGACAAAGGTAATGGAAACATTCCATCGTTCAATAATCACTCTGGTATTTAGTACTTCAAGATAGGAATGATTGTTTCCAGTGTATCATTCTGCTCAAATTAAAGAGTGCTTTTAAGAAAAGAAAAACCTGAGGGTTTCTTAACATGAAATTGAAAAAAGATCCCAGTATTGTCTAAGCAGATGAAATAAAATCAGCCAGTGTTGACCCTTAAGCCAGTGTGTTGTGAGACATACAAAAAGCAGAACACTTTAGCAATTATGGTGTTTAAAAAAGCCAATTACTTAATAAATGTGTAGCTTTTTTAAAAGTCTGAAAAAAAAATAGAATTGAAATTAATGTTTAGTTGTTTTAAATCATTTGGTTTCCTGGTAATGTTAAAAAGTGTTACACAGATTTGAAAAACAGTGCCATGCTTTTAAATATCTTCTTAATATTTGACGCAGTTCTAAGGAATATAAATTGATTTATTACTGTTTCTGTATTTTAAAAAACTATGGTTAAAACTTGACTCTCAGAAGCTCAGGAAATTACAGGAATTTTTTTCCCATATCAGAGGAAAAGATATACCTTCTGTGGACAAGAAATTTAGGAAAGAAAATGGTCATTGCAACTCTAAAATAGAAACAATTATGAAACAGCAATTCACCAGAAAAGATAGGATACGGAGCATGTATTTCTACTTAGACTGATGAACAGGCCCATAAGTGGCTGCCATAAAATAAGTTTAACATGATTTATGCATAAAAAATTTATATTTGATTATGCAATTAACAAAAAAACATGCTTGAATTCTATAATTTTCCATACTTTTATTATTGAATGATAGTATAATCATTTATTATTTTTGTTAATCTCTCACTGTTCTTAATATGTAATATAGAGAAAAAGACTACATAGATACAGATGGAGTCCCATAGGATCTGTGGCTTCAGGTTTCCACTTGGAGTCTTGTAGCTGCCCAGATAAGTGGGTGTGACACTACTGTGCTATTTTAGGCAAGAGGTCTACACGACAGACAGACAAGACCCTTCAGGGAGTACGAATTCAGGGAGTGGCGAAAAATTCACTTCCCAGATAATCACATGGATCACTCACTGATATAAACAGGGCCATCTGGCTCTCGGGATAAAGAGCAACAAGCATTGGAGGAAGTCTTCCGGAACACATCAACAGAGACCCTGATCAAAGAGAATATGGTGCTGACATCTGAAGTATGAATGTAGAAACCAAGGATAGAAAGAACAGATAACATGGGACATGTGTGTTTAATGAATATTAGCATTAGAAAGGTAGCAAATTTTGGCCAATATTACAACATGGATGAACTTTGAAGCCACTATGTCTAGGGACCTAAACCAGACACTGTCACATGCAGCACGACTCCACCCACAAAAAAACTAGAACGGTAATTCACAGATAGAAGCGGTGTCTGCTAGGAATTGGGGGGCTGAGGGAGGAGAGCTGCTGTTGGACTGATTGAATCTCAGTTTCAGAAGATGCAAAGTTTAAGAAAGTATGACAGTGATGGTTGAACAACAGTATGAATGTACTCAATGCCCATGAATGATCCATGGAAAGTAGTCTAAATGGTAAATTTTGCCACTTTATCATATTATGCAATACTTTACCACAATTTTCTAAAAGAAGTTAAGAAACTCTTTCATTGTTCTGGTGATGATTTTTCTATTTGCTAGAGACCATACTATGGAACTGCCAAATAAGTTTAAAATAATCTTTTGTCGTTTTGATCATATTGAGCATTGCAAAGCTTCTACAACTGTATCTAACTTAAACAACAATCTTTTCCATATTAAGCTTGTTTACAACAGGGAAAAAAGTCAGCTAGTGTTTTTCACCACAAATTTGCTCTTTTATAAATAAGTCTGAGAGGCATGATGAAATTTGAGTAATTGAAAATATAACTTTCTTTTTTATAAGGCTACTTTTTTTATAAGGCTACATTTGTTTAGCATATGCATACACTATATTATATAAACAGACAAAAATAGAAACTGCTATTAACATATTCTTCAAGTAAGCCTAATTTACCTAATGTAATGTGGCATACTTCATTATATTTTAAGATGGATGTAGAACTGACAACTGCGCCACAGCCCTATCCTCCTGGTTATTAAAATGTAATTTTTCTCTGCAGATAAACAATTTTTTTGAAGAAATGACTATTTGTTGTACATGATGCCAGTTTATATTAATAAACTTTTGTCTCTACTAACACCGTAGAGAAACTCAAAGCATTGGTTTAATTAAATGTTTTCTTAATTGATGTAAGTAAGCCACATAAAGTAAAGGTGAAATACAGTTCGTTCTTCTGTCATGCTGCACTCCTGAATGTAGGGACAGCCATGAGCTCAAGCCCAATCTGGGCTACTACTACTAAGTGACTCCGTGAGACGTTTTCTGAAAATGAAAAATAAAAAGGGGCTTCAGACGCAGGTCACTGCAGAGGCCTGAGCTCCCAGGCCAACACTTCCACCATCGCCAAAACAAAACAAGCCGCGAAGACAAAGCCCCCTTTAAAATAACATTTGTAAGGAGAATTTATCGCACATGTCTCAGTTACTTTTCCCTCATTCTCATTGCTGTGACAGAATACCCAACACCTCAAATTAAGGGAGGAAAAGGTTTATTTAGTTCACAGCTTGTGGATGTTTTCAGTTCATACTCGGCGGGCTCCAAGGCAAAGTGGCACGTGGCAGAGGGCAGCAGTTTGTGGTGGCGAAAAACAGCAAAACAGCAAGAGCAAACAGGATGATCAGCACCAGACAGTAAACCTCTTTCCCTCCCTTATACAGTAAGCAAGCTACCGCCCCGGGGCGGAGGTAGCACTCACGCCCAGAATTCCAGCGTTGGATCATGAATTAATCGCAAACTTAAGAAGCCCGTCTCATGACCGCATGAGGCTCTGGGGTGACATCTAGACTTCAACCATAGACCACACTAGGAAACTCAGCCTTGTAGGTAGGATTGAGCTTCAGATATATTCATCTTGAACCAGAATCTACAAAAATACCATGAAACTCCCCCAGGACCATAGAGGCATTTCTGGACAGAGCTACAAAGTCCAGCATGCGGCAGTAGGAAGCCGCGCTACATACCTCCATGACAGCGAGAAAGCCTGGGCTCAGGCAACCAATGCCAGCTCTGCCACGAGCCCCACAGTCCAGGAGGGCTAGAGCCAGGAGGGCGTCTCAGCCAGTCACAGTTCAGGGCTGCAAGCCTCGCCTCGCCCCGAGGTCTCTCCTGGGCAGTTAAATCTCTCTCCTTTCCAGGTTCCACAGCTCCTTGGGTCGACTTAGAGCATACCACCCCATTTCCACTTGCCTTGACTTGTGTCCCTACCATGTACTTCACTGAGGACATGCAGCCGAAGCAAGTGCCAGAGCTGCCCTCCTGCTGTGGGCCTCAGGTCACCTTCTGGGCACCAGGAAGCTCAGAACCAGTTCCTGGGCCCAACAACACCCTCCACAGTAGCTCTGTAGCCCTCCTGTCCTCTCATTCTTCTTATGAGGATACAAAATCAATGCATTCTTAACGATACCCACTTGCATTCCCTTCTCCCTGTCTCCCTCCCTCCTTTTCTCTCTCCCTCCCTTTTTTGCTCCTTCCTTCCCTCCCTGAACTACATATATTCATCACCTGATCACCTTTCCTTTGCAGTTGCTCCTCAAGAGTCGAGACTGCCCTCAGTTTCTAAAACTGGCCCCCTCGTTGCTCTCTCAGTTACGCCTGGCCCTAGCTGAAGCCTTCCTTCAGTGACTACACTGAAAGGTTCAGTGAGGATCTCAGTTATTTATATTATCAGCATCCTAGCACACTTTCCCCTCCTTTTGTTATGTTGAAATTCTAAATTATTGCCCATTTTACAACACATGCAAATATTCAGTGATGAGTAAAGAAATTAGTGGCATCTAGCCCCAGCTTCATCTCCTGAGACATCCAGTGTTCACAGCTTCTGTCTGACCTTCCTCGTGCCTCTCTGGCCCTTCAGCTGTGCAGAGTCATATGTACATATGCACAGCTTGGCTCCACATGAGCACGGAGATCCCATAGTACTCACCTGTTTCACAGGGAATCTACACACCTTCTGATTCGTGAAGGTTTACTTTAGTCTTTTAGCTGAGGAGATAGCTCCATGGCTTAAGTGCCTGCCTGGCAAGCACAAGGCCCTGAGTTCAATCCCTAGTACTGGGGAAAAAATACAAAACTTCAGTCTTTTAATTAGTTGAATGATGTTTCCTAATAACATGTGCTGGATTTCACTCTATTGTGTCTTTCCCCCCTAATTATTGATTTTATTCTTTTAAGGGTATTGATAGAGCCTGCAATCCCATGGTGGTGCATGTCTGTCATCCCAGCTACTCAGAGACTTAAGTATACAGCATACAGGAGGGTCAAAACTTTAAGACCAAACTGGGTAGTTCAACAACCCCTAGAAACACACACACGCTCACACACACACACACACACACACGCACACACACACAAAGATAATGCTACAATTAATATTTTTGTTTATCTACATCTGCTTGATAAAGAGGAGCCTAAAACACAGAATTAGTCACTCAGTCTTTTCAACCCAAGAGCAGGGCACAGAAAAATGGAGCAGGAGGTACTGAGACAAGGGCCGTAACTCATTGTTGGATTCAGGTGGAACTTGTGAGCCAGCAAAGTAGGTCTCTGCTAGCAGGCCTGATGTCCCCAGATGACACTGGTTAAAGCAAGGTGGGGTCCCAACAGTTGACACAGCCAGCTTCTGGCTGTCACTACCTGATACCAGCTTCTGCTGGATACCTTTAGCCAACTCTACCAGGCGCTGGTCTCTGCTGCTGGCCTCTGGAGTTCTTTGATGTTAACAACTCTGACGGTTTACCCATGTTTCTTTGGAAGCCAATCACGCTGCCCATACTACCTCAAAAATAAAACACAAGCAAGCTCACTGGGACAGGAAAAGACAGGACAGGACAGGACAGGACAGGACAGGACAGGACAGGATAGGACAGGATAGGACAGGACAGGACAGGACAGGACAGGACAGGACAGGAACTGTGCTTATTGTAATGGGGCCTGGGCTGCAGAGTGCTAGTACACAGGAGGAAGCCCCTGGAGAAGTGCTTAGAAAGTGCTGCTGATGTAGCAACTTGCAAGCCTATTTCAGTGATGGTGAGATCTGAAACTAGGCAGCCTTAATGGGAGGCTTGCTATGAATGTTGGGTATGCAAATAAGAGTCCTAGATTCCTCCTATCCTGATCTTGGTTGTTCTAGGTGCCCCTTCCCTTCTTTAGAAAGGCTTCATCTGGGGAGGAGCTCTGGGTCCACTAGCAAGCTACAGTCTTGTTGGAATGGAGTGGTGAGGAGAGGACAGGAGAGGGTAAGGGGTGAAAGGAGGGGAGGGGAGGAGAGGAGAAAGGAGGAGAGGAGGGGGAGAAGAGAATAACTGCTAGGTAGCCAGCAAGGTCACTGTGTAAATTGTCTTCACCCTTTGCAGGAGAAGGAGCAAAGAAAAGCAAGGGACAGTCTAGTCCCAGGCCAAGCCAAGCCCCCTCAAGCTGGTTTGGGGAAAACCCAGAAAGTCAGAGCTTCCTGCTGTCTCAGGCTCCTACTTGATCAGTTCCTTGAGGGACAATGTGATTCCCTGTGCAAGGGAGAAAGGTGAGAACATTTCCATCAGTTCCTCTTCTTTGTTGACAAAGGCTTACTCCACAGGGGTTTAAGTACTGCAGATTTCTGAGCTCACATTCACAAGCTCCGAACTCATGCTCCAGGTGTGCTCCACTAAGGTGTCATGTCTAGAAGCAGGAGCTAGAATCAGATAGAAGTGAGCCACTGAGACCAGTTTAGAACTATGGGAGATGCTGGCAAGAATTCACATGAAACTGATTGCCACAAAAGTGGAAAAATAAGGCAAACAAAGGCTATAAACAAAGCCCTTTGTAAAACTCAACACTTGAGGCTTAATCCTAGAGTCTGTTACAGGCTAGCTGTTGTCTTGGCAGTCTTAATAAATTATGATTATTGAAATAAGTTACAATTCTCAGCCCTTTATCAGGTCCCTGAGACATACAGGTATTTGAAATCTCTCTTCTCCACTTTTTTGTCCGTTTGTGTGTGCAGGTGAGCACTTTACTGTAAGGTACTCCATCCACCACTTCCATTTCTTATTTTGAGGCAGGATCTCATTTAGTGACTAAGTTGTCTAGACCAGACTCAAGCTTGCCATCCACCTGATTCACTCTCCCAAAGTGTTGGGATTATAGCTGTCACACACATCCAGCTACTTCTCTACTGCTTATCTAGAATCCCTGATGAACACCCAGTACTAGCACTGTTGTCGGTAGCTGAGTTAGATAACATGTTGTCCGCAGTCAAGCAGGGGTAGGCCCTGGAAGGAGACAGAACTAAAGACAAGATACCTTGCAACTGTGAGAATGAAGGACGTTCCCACTGTGGACCAGAACTGAAGACCAAAGATCAAACAAATGATCACCTCCCTGAAGATAAGCGTCCGGGATTGCCCATCACCTTGAGGGAGACAGGAAGTGTCACTAATCCAACCCCTATAAGAGAGGATACATGACTTGCTTCCCCATTTAGTCTAGGATTTAATCAATTTCTCTTGAGCAATTATTCTTGTAACCTTATTGACTGACCATAGCTTTGTCCTGCCTCATGTGTGTGTCTCCATGTTTTCCACCCTAGACCTGCCTCACCTCATGGCTTTGCTCTATAAAAATCCCTAGAAAGGGCAGGTTCCTTGGCAACCCACTCAGGCCCTCTTCTTTCCCTTTCTCAGATGGAAGCTTTCTTTCCCCCAGTAAATATAGTCTGCTCTTAACCTCTGTTGTTCCTAAAATTCATTCTTCGGTTTTAGAGAAAATGAACTTGGCCCAGACCACTTTCAGGTTAGGAGTTTCATTCCCCTCTATCAGCCTACACCCTTAGTTGCCATGCTGTTGTGTGGCTATTTTAGTTGCCCGATCATCTTCATCACTGGAATAAAGTGCTTACCAAATCCTCTCAGCTCCAGACACTCTCCTTCCTAACCCCAACCTCTATAAGTAAAGCTATATCCTTATGATGATCAGAGGGGATTACTTACCTCCTGCCTCATAGGGATTCTTTTCTTTTGCTCCGCATAGGCCTAAGTAACCCACAGCAATCAATGTCATTGTAGCTTCAATTTCTTTTTTTTTTCCTTCACATATCCAGTATCACTTATTGTTTGAGATAAAAATTGGGTATTATGACAATTGCTTAGAAACCGAGAGATTTGGAAGAGGTTTCTCTGCTCATACGCTAACTCCAAAGTCCTTTTGAGATCTATAAATTCTCTTCTCGAATGCTTTCTGGACATAGGGATCTTTTATAAGAGTTCTAGCCCGTGATGCCTAGGTTTGGTCTTTAGGGGTTACTAAACAACATCAGTATTCTTCCATGCAGTAGGGAGGTTCTGCTAAGTACCTAACTTCAACAGTCTAACCTCTTGTAATCTAAAGCTCCTCCTCTTTCACCAACATAGGACCACACTATCCCTTTGGTATCAAACCTTTGCACACTCCCACAGTCTGTAATCGGCACTTATATCCTCTGTGTTGTCTCTCTAATCAGCTGTTTAAGTCAGAGTGCAGGGAAAACAAGAGCGCTCAATCGGTTTCATTCTTCCCCTTTCTGGAGAAGGGCTCTGGTTTAGTTCACTTGGAAGTTTTTATTAAACCAAACCTGCAATTCTTTTTAGCCTTTTCTGAAGATGTTCAATGTTGTAGCTTCAATTTCAGTAGGTTTTCTGCATAGCTTCACAGCAGTGCAACAAAATCGGCTTGATTCCTAAGATGATCCTTGTTGTCTGCCCAGTTGGAGAATTTCTTCTGCGGTGGGCAGCTTTCAGAAGGACACAGCAATTCATAGCTTTCACAGGCAATTACTAGACCCATGCATGTATCTTTTCTGCAGAATTTCTTATCCTTCTTTTTTGAATTTAACTAGGAATTCTTTTCTAAAAAAATTTATTTTTTAAAGTTTTTAAAAATGTATTTAGGACAGGATCTACAGCATCTCACTATACAGATCAGACTCATAGTGATCCTCTTGTTTTCAGCCTCCCAAGCACTGGGATTACAGGCTCCCATCACCACACTGAGTCTCAATCACATCTTAGCATGGCCCAGGGGTAGGGCCACTACAGCAGGCCAGGGATTGAACCCAAGTTCCTGTGCCTGCCTACTCAGGTGCTTTAGTCTGCTGAACTATCTTGCTGGCCCAACAATTTTAAACATCTTGTATTTCAAGAAGAAACTGCATGGATTTAAGAGATTGTTACTTTCTTCCTCTCTTCTCATTCTCATCAAGAGGCCTTTACCAACTAGGCAGTAAGGAATAGCTAGAGAATCATAAGGGTCTACACTGAAATTGTTTAACTTTCCCTGTTTATCTGGAAGGTTTTGGTTTCATCTGCAGATAATGCTAGCATTTCTGGACCTGCTGAATCATATAATCAGAGAGTCAGGGCAGCTTGCCCCACAGACTTCATTTTCTAGATACTCTCTTGATCTGAGCTCCCTGAAAACTTGATGTCTTCTTTTTTTTGTGGCCAACTCAACCTGCCCTGGGGGTGGGCCTTCATGGCATGTGATGTTGGGGATCAAGCCACGGTCACTGCCTAAGCAGGGTCTTTGCCTAACCAGCCGCTTAAATGACTGATTAAGTTTATCACTTATCTCACTGGCCTCAAAACTTGATGCCTTCTGAGTCATCTGATGTGTAGGGATGAAAATCATATTCCCATGTGCAGAATGTGCAGCCTTCAGTCCCAAAGACTCCCAATGAGCTCCTAGCTTCTCAGTGACAGGTGGGATAGAAGGTCATGTCAAAATTCTGAAGGAAACTAGATTGCAAGAGACCTCAAAGAAAAAATGTGGTTTTTTAAAAATAAAAACAAGTAAAAAAAAAAAAAAACAAGTAAACAACCTTTACTAAGGTTGGATTGATATACCAAAGAGTTGCACGTATTCAAAGTACACTTTTTGGTGCACCTGGGAGACCCCCAAGTTAGGACTTTTCTTTGCACACCTGAGGCTATGTGCAGTGGCTCTGCAGCTGTCATCATGCCAGAAAATGAATATATTGAATTAAACCATAAATGCTATGGGTACCCCTTGGATCACCATGAGAAAAAGAGAAAGAAGGAAAGTGGAGAGACTTATGAACATTCAAAGAAGGAAAAAAAAAAAAGATTGGCCTGAAGGCTGAGCTCTAGCACAAACAGCACCATGTGGAGAAAATACAAATGAAGAAGACTATCAAGATGCACGCAGCAGACTAAAGTGCCTGCTTAGGCAGAGCACAGCAGCCAGAGTTCGATTCCCAGTGCACCATGCTCCCTGGGCGCACTGAGACTGGATGTGGTGGCAAGTGCCTGTAATCCCAGTCCTTGGGAGGCTGAAAACAGGAGGATCACTACTAATCCAATCTACCTAGTGAGATTTGTACCAAAATGCATTAAAAAAAAAAAAGATGCATGGAAAGAGAAACTCCAAACAAAAGAATAATGAAAAGACTCCACAAGGAGCAGTGCCTGCCTACCTGCTGGACAGAGAGGAACAGTCTCTTGCAAAAGTACTTCCCAACATGATTAAACAAAAACAAAAAGAAAAGGAGGTAAAATGGGAAGTTCCTCTGCCCAAGGAGAAACAGGAATATTAAAAAGTTATTTGAACTGGAAAGAGAAAAAAGAAGATGATGATTACTAAAGTCTGCTTTGTTGGAGATGGCTTTACAAGAAAACCACCTAAATATGAAAGAGTCATTAGGCCA
>NDGM010605869.1:0-11166 GCA_002564305.1 Octomys mimax
GCAGAAAAGTATAAAAATGAGGTATAAAATGTAAAGCCATATTAATATGCTGAGCTGTAAAAGTCTCAAGTCAACAACTTCTGATATTGCCAGCCTTATCTATAACACACTGCTACTATGGACTACTGGATTATATTAGATTATTTTGCTGAATTCATGCTTCTACAATATCTAAATAGCAATGGAATACCCATCTTTGACAAAACTAAACAAAAAATGGGGATATAAATGAAGGACCAGTTTGTATGTGTATATACAACACATTTAGAATAGATATACAGCTTCTTTCTCTTAAACCTATGAGATGAAAGATTTGTACTAATAGTGTTCGTATAGTATTTCATGTCTGCATCTTGACTATGAATAACTACTATGAAGAGAACAATGTGTAATGTATTGTAACTATTGTAACTGTCATACTAACCTGTCTTGAAATTGTCTCATTGCTATTTGTTTTTCATAAAATTATTAAAAATTAATAGAATATCAGGCCTGGTAGATAGCTCAGGAGAATAAGCACTTGCGTGGAAAGCACAAGGGCCTGAGTTCAATCCTTGCTTCTGCCAGAAAAAAAATATATATTAATATGAAAATTTTCAGAAATAACAAGATAAAATAAAGTTAAAGGCAATGAATTTAAAACCCATAATAGTTTAATGATAGTAATATTAATAAAGTGGAAATACAAATTCAGGGGGTGGAGGAAGGAAATAAATGGGAAATGTATTATGATTTTTAAAAGGAAAGATGTAAGAAAGGGAATATAAGTGAGATAAAGAATCCAACTACAGATTTTAAAATTGTACACATAATTAGATAAGGGCCAGTTACAATAGTAGACACAGAAGAGGAAGAAAAACACCTAAAAATTAAAGAAAAATGCAGTTCCAAAAATTCCTCCATGCCTAGGTGTTCGGATAGGTAAAGTTCCTTTCTACTACCTGTAGTACTGGAGAAAAATTTGAGGGAAGGATAGTGAATAGCAAATGGAGCCTATTGTGCTTCTATCCCCTCTTAACTGGCCATTGCTTTGTGAATGTTGAGTCATACTCCACCTTTTGTATTGGGCAGGGCCAATAAACAGTAGGTTGTGTGTCTTAGGGCTGTATCCACATTAGAGGCTTTTAGTATTTGTTTTGTTTCTTCCTTTGTACTCTGAGCCAATGTTATTTGTGGCCTGTGGTGTTGTGGGATGCCTCATTGATTCCTAAACCCTCTATGGCCTGTATTCAGAAGAATATAGGGGCTGTCCAATCAGAGGTATACCCCTGATCACATTGGCACATATAGAAGCAAATGGACCACCGAGATTTGTGCTGAAACAAGACAGTGAGGAGAGCTAAGTGATATATTTGATTTTAGTGCTTTAAGAAAACCATATACATCTCAATACAAGGGTACTACTGCCCATCACTTTGTGCTCCAGACCCTGAGATCCCTATAGCTTAAACTTCTGATAGGTTTTGTTACTAGTCCTCCCTATTTCTATCACTGTGGTCTTTCCCACCCAGACACTGAGTTAGGGTGACTCCAGAGATCCTGAAATAAAGTTTTGCTATGACTTTTGATTCCTGAGTACCTCAGTTTCAAACAAGCCCCCTTTCAAAATAACTTCTGTTTTTACTGCTCTGAGGTGTGACATCATAAAGCTAGCTGTACATGTAGGAGAAGTTTCTTTCAGAATAAAACTCCACACTTCATTTGCCAAGTACACGAACTGTGGGTTTTCCTTAGGGCTAGTGCTGCTGATCTATTGTTTTTCAATGGGTCTGAGGGCCTTTCCTTGGTGTATTTTTGTAATACCGAAAGAAATGGATTAGCTAATTTGTCTTAGTTACTTTTTTCTTATTGCTAAGATAAAATATCTAACACCAAAAGTTAAATGACAAAAAGTTTATTTCATCTCACAGTTTGTAAAGATTTCAGTGCATAATCATCAAGCTTCAAAGCAGGGCACATGGCAGAGGGGCATTGCAGAGGAGAAAAATTTTGTTGCAGGCAGAAGGTAGCCAAAGCATCCAAGCAGCAACCAGCAAGTGACAAATAATGGATTCTTTCTGTTTCAGACTACTTGCTCTATCCAGACTACTTGCTCTTAGAGTAGGCAGCACTCACACTCAATGTGGCACATCCTTAATCCTACCAAGAAATACTCCAGACAAATCAGAGGAGTAATTTAGTAATAACACACTCTTAATACTAGCATCACACACTAGATCATGCAACCTCTGAAAAACCTATGATCACATACTCCATCATATAGACACCAACCATAACAGCCCCAGCCCTTTCTTGCCCAAGACAAAGTAGGTATTCCAGAGTGCTTCTCTACATTGTTTTCTGCTGCCCTGTACTTTTTTCTTTTTCTTTTTCTTTTTTTTTTGTGTGGAGGAACTGGGGATTGAAATCAGGCCCTTGTGCTTGCCTGGGAAACACTTATTCCACTGAGCCATCTCCCTGGCCCCTTGCCCTGTACTTTAAAAAAATTTTTATTACTTTTTATGTACATTGTAAAGGATTCACAGGGTCTCATTACATACATCAGACTCATAGTGATCCTCCGTTTTCAGCCTTCGAAGCACTTGGATTACAAGGCATGCATCACTGTGCCCAGTCTCAATCACTGTCTCAGGGTGCTCCAAGGTTAGGGCTGGCATGGCACATTGGAGATCGAACCCTGGTCCCTGTATCTGCCTAATTAAGTACTTTAATCCACTGAGCCATCTGGCTGGCCCTTCCTTCTCCATACTTTTTAGCTTGCCTTTTAGTTCTTTCTTGATGCCTGGGAGATACTGAGTGTAGGTCCAGGAGATAGTGTGATCTGTTGCCAGTGTCTGCTTCACCATCTTTTCCTCTGTCTTTGCCTGCTATGGTTTTATGTTACAATTTATATTCTTATGGTTTACTGTTGCTTTTAGTTGAGGAGACTTTGGTATGAGTGTAGTAATTAAATTTTTTTAGAAGACTAAGAAAAGAAGCTATGAAATTCAGAAAATTTTGTATTATGAGATTTTTCAAGTGCAACTAACAACATAAGGCATAAAACTAGATATCTGTAATGAGATATATAAATTACATAATTTGAGGAAAAGTTATTTTTTAAAAATTGTATGTACTAATGTAACTGCCTTATATCCATTATCTAGTCTTATAGCATTCATTCAATATACTTATGCTTCATACATCTCTCTGTTTATGTATTCTAGTTTGCTTTGACTTAGAGAGATGGTAGATGTCACTAGGAATATTTTACTAATACATGGATAAATATGAATGAAATCTAACAAACAAAAATATCACACTACATTGCACACCAAGGTTTACAAAGTTCTTTTTACATCTATAACCTTACCTTTTGCTTTAAGATAACATTTAATTTAGTCTGCCATTTAGAATAAAAATTTATAGAAGTATTTGATACACACTGGCTAACTACACTGAAACTTTCCTATATAGAGTCCTCACTGTGTAGTTAATGGAAATCATTTTTACTTTAACACCAAGTTTTAGAATGAAGGCTCAGAACTTAAGTAACATTAGTACCACTTAATTACTTTTTAATTTTTATTAAGACACAGTTCCTTATCTTATGCAATGATCTCTTCCTTTGAATGCTTAGAATTGATCATATGTATATAATATTTTTATAAATTGCAAAGTCCATTTTTAATTTTTTCACTCATTTGAGAATCTTATAAAACCTATTCTGTTAAGAAGGTTTAGATGTTTACTTTGTGGTCCTTAACCTTTCAAAAACACACTTTAAAATAAATGATTTAGATTGCCTGCTTATGCAGATGTAGGGACGGGGTCTGATTCCTGGTGTGCTGTCCTGGCCCCACCCCTGGGGCTCCCTGAGAAGGCAACTGAGACTGATCTTGGAGGCATGCACCTCTAACCCCAGTGCTTGGGGGCTTAAAACAGGAGGATCACCATGAGTCTGATCTGTATAGTGAGACCCTGTAGACCCTGTACAAAATACATAAGAAAAAAAGATAAATAATTTAGGAAACATTGGCTCTAGAAGTGGCTAATTATGCTTCCAAAGAGAAACATAAAATACTCTCAATATGGATACATTTTATTGTTGGATTAATATCGGTATCATCTTTCAGTTTATTAATTTAGGTACATCTGGATAGATTCAGTTAAAACATGATGAGACTATTATGGAACACATTAGAAATTATAGGAATAAATTTTATAGAGGATAGTTTATTTGGCTAAATTTTTAAAATATTATGCATACATAGTGTCTGTTATCTAGTATACCATATCTTTGTTATACTGTTTGCACGAATAATGTTAAAACCCTTGATAGTTCTGCAAAAAACATTTAAAATCTTTTTATTCTAATCATCTCTTACTTCTGTTTTTGGCCTATTAACAAATTTAGAATATTTATGAAAATTCACATAATGTAATCAATAGTTCTCTTTGTGTACAAAGGAGAACATAAATGCTACATAAGTTTGCATGATACCATTTGGACTTTCTGCCTTGAAACAGAGCTTGAAATCATAGATAATACAAATAATCCTATAATTTGCCTTGGATGTTTGATTATGAGAATATTGTTCCTACACTGAAAGCGTGACACTTTCAATCATGTCTTAGATTTGTAAATATAGAAACAATGTTCTTAATGTGGCGTGCTTGTTATTTAGAAGCAGAACAAATTACATACATTTTGTTCTTGTCTGGGGACAATGTCCTAATCAGGGTCAGATAAACGAACTTGTCTTCAAGGGGAAAAATCTGATGAGAATGAAGAGGGCCCCATGGTTCAGGAACACAGTCTTTACTTATGCTTTTATTGGATGGATTGGATTCCTGGGAGTCAACGATGAATCACTGAAAGGGAAGGAAGAAGACTAGGCAAAGAAAACATGGGAAAACTGAATTAAATAATATACATTACTAAATTCTAACCGCCCCCCCCCAGCTATTCTCCTAAGAACAAATGCCTTGATACACTTTGCTCAATTTTGTAATTAAAATGTTTGTTTAAAATGCTGTAAACTGCTGCAAAGCTCTCCGGACCCGTCCAGACCCAGCCCAAGCCCAGGCCCAGCAAGTGTGTGCAAGACCTTCCACACTCCCCTGTGCCCCCTGGACCTCTCCAGACCCAGCCCAAGCCTGGTGTTTGAGTGAGACCTACAGCCATGCTCTCAGGATCCCTCCAGACCCAGCCCCAGCTGAGGCCTAGCAAATGTGTGGGAGAGCTTATACGTTCCTCTTTGCCTGCTGGATCCCTCCTGACAGCCCAGGTCCACTTGTGAGTGAATCCTCCTGTCTTGCTCTCTGAACCCCTTCAGACCCAGTCCAGACCTGACATACAGGACTGGGGTGAAACTCTGCAGCTGAAGTCCCTGCAGAAAGGCTAGAGGCTAGAACCACTGAGCCAATCCAGGAGCAGAACTTCATGCCAGAGGGGCACAACAGGTTCATTTCCAAAGGCTGCAGCAGGAAGAAACTGAGCATAGCAGCCAGACCCAAGCCAGGCATAATTGGATGAATTCAAACTTCATAGATCTACACCCAGTAAGCTGAGACACTTTGATAGACCCAGATTTATAAGAGCACCCTCCCTCTTTTTCTCTTGAGAGAGGGGGCAAAAGGTAACCTGGGTGAACTAGTCTACCTGGAAAACACCAGATACCTCAAGGGGAGGCAGTCAAATAGAATTTAGCAGAACTAACTTAAACATTAATTCCTAATTTAATATCTGCTTAGCTATATAGATATGATGATTGCTCTTTCTGTCTAAAACATAAACCCATTAGTTTCAAAAGTTTGTAAACTGCTAAATATCATTACCCATTATTGGTGTTCCTTATTGTATTTCTGTAAATATAAAACTATAACTGCTTTGATCGTATAATCTCTCTTGCATAGGAATTTCAGTAGGTGCTAAGGTTATAACTGTATCAAAGCTCCACACCAAAGGTCAGAGGACAGTGTTATACAAAATTTACAAAGAGAAGGAGCAAAATGTAATCTCAGGCCCCAAGCCCACCCAGAGCAAGTGCAGAAGACACTAGCAGAGACGAAATTGGGAACCACACAGCTGAAATGTCTGAATCAATAGTATTTGCAGTAAAGAAACAACTGAAGAAAGGTATAGAGGAACTCAGATCAGAAATAACCTCCGAAATAAAAAAGAAATCTCTGAATTAATGAAGTCTGAAGTAAAGAACCAACTGCAGAAACATATAGAAGAAATCAGATCAGAAATAATCTCTGAAGTAAGAAAAGAAAGGATAACTATAATGTGAGAATTAATAACTGCTTCTCAAGAAGACACTGATAAAGTGCTGTAAACCAGTGGTTCTAAGCTCAGGACAGTTTCAGTGAAGTCTGAATATATTCTTGGTTGTCGCATCAAGGAGAGGTTCTATTGGCATGTGATACTTAAGCAGTCAGAGATGCTGCCAAACATCCAATACACAGGACAATGTTCACAACAAAGAATTATCCAGCCTAAAATATCAATAGTGCTCAGGTTAATTAAGCCTTCCTTAAGCTAGCAAAGTAGGCATAGGTCATATTTTTAGTAAACATTTTGGTTGTGACTGTCATTCTGGTCAGAGCACTTTCACACAGGAAGTGGTCATGGTAGATATTTTTTCTGGGTCACCTTTTCCTGTCTTCTTTCTCATAATAGTAGACAGTATGCAGATGAAAAGACATTCATTGCTTTAGGAGCAACTGGCTCTGAAATGTGATGATTATCAAAACTTGTGTCATGAGAGTGCTAGGATTAAATGTTAGGTGTTTTATGAGTATAGAGCAAATAAAAATATTAGCAGAAGGACCTTGGAAAAGTGAACCTCTGCTTTTAATGTAATAAAATGGAGGCAGTGATATGTTGTAGAGTTTCAATGAGGATTAAATAATAGTACTTAGATAGTTGTTTGACAGTAAACACATAATAGTTGCTATTGTTATTTATCATGACTACTCATTTCCTAAATGTATTTATAGGCTCTGCCCCTCCTCATTCTTGCCAGAACTTGGCTGAGCTGTGGCTGGTTCTCCCACTATAGTAGAAGCCAGGCACATGGAGGACAGCTGTGGGGATCTGGTGAGCACTGCCCCATCCCCATCACCCTTGGCAGAGCTTAGCTGAGCTGTGACCACTTCTCCCACCATTATAGAAGTCAGGTGGTCCTAGGACACCTACCAGGAACTGGTAAGCCCTACTCCACCTACTTCTTCCACCATTGCTGTCACCTTCACTCTACTGAGCTGTTGCTGCCTGTTCCACTGGTAGTGGAAGCCTTAGTAAGCCCTACCCAGAAACCAACCATCAAGAGATCCTTATGGAGCTTAGCCTTCTTTCATTATCATTGGATTCTTCTTGAGCTGTGGCTCATCCCCCTCTCACTGAGATGGAAGCCACACTGTACCCCACACAGCAGCAGCTTAAGTGACTCTGCCATCCTACTATTGTGTAAACTTTACTCACCAGCACCCTGCACCCCTATTATTGCTTCTGAGTCAGGGTGAACATTGAAAGCTTAAAAAATGTCAAAAGGAAAGAGCAAAAGGCAATCTCTTACCTTCAGCCCACCAAAAAGAAGTCCAGGAGAAAAAGTCACAGAAGAATTTGGAAGTCACATAACTGAAAATTTTAAAATGATAGCAATTGAAGTAGAGAAACAACTCCATCAGACTGTGGAGGAAATCAGCCCAGAAATACTCTGTCAGGAACAAAAAAGAAAGAAGGAAATGACAATAAACATGGAAGAATTGCTAAGTATACATAAATAAGACTTAGGTTAGAAAAAAAAGAGAGGAATAGGAAAATGATGGAAAAATTGAATCAACAATACAGGAAAGAACTAGAATGCATGAAAAAGATTCAAACAGATGTCCAGTACATTAAGAATTCCACTGAAAGCTGGTAAAACTGCTTGAATAAACTGAATAAAGAATTTCAGACCTTGAAGATGGCATTGTAACTAGTGAGCATGAAAGGAAAGATCATTAAAAATAATAAGTAACCAGGAAATAACAAAGAAACATCTGCAAGAAGCTGCAAAGAAAAGTAACGTAAGTCTAATAGTTATCAATGAAACAGCTAGAGTGAATGTAGATGACATAATAAGACTGTTTACAGAAGTGGTAGCAGAAAATTTCCCAAGCATGGGATAAGAATCTGACATATAGTTTAGTGAGGCATATGGAAATCTAGCTAGCCATAATCAAAATAAACCTTCAATGAGACACATTGTAATCAGGATCTCAGAAATACAGGAAAAGAACAGAATATTAAAAACTTTAAAGAAGAAATATAATGGAAAGTCTGTCAGAATTATGGTAGATTTCTCAACACAGATCATCAAATCAACAAGAGCTTTCAGGTCTTGAAAGAAAACAACTTTCAACTCAGGTTGATGCACCCTGAAAAACTATCTATCAAATTTAAGGGAAGGATAAGCTACTTCTATGAAAAGAACAAATGAAGAAATTCCATGACCACCAAAGTATACTGAAAGATATTTTAGAAAGAGACAAAAATGACCACAACTTCAAGAACAACAACAGAAAAAGAACCACCAAGA
Organism: Octomys mimax; assembly: GCA_002564305.1. Taxonomy (NCBI): domain Eukaryota; kingdom Metazoa; phylum Chordata; class Mammalia; order Rodentia; family Octodontidae; genus Octomys; species Octomys mimax. The sequence goes on from NDGM010605869.1 coordinate 8,571, forward strand.
ACAGAAAGCAATTAAACAGAGGGGAAAAATAGGGCTCCTAAAGTATAATAATATGAGAAAGATAAGCCAATACGTATCAGTTATAACAATCTATGCAAATGGGCTCAATTCACCAATCACAAGAAGCAGACTTACAGAGTGGATCAAGAAACAAAATCCAACAATATGCTGTATACAAGAAACACATTTAGTTCAAAAGGAAATTCATAAACTGAACATCAAAGGATGAAAAACCATACTCCATGTATCAGGAACCCAGAAAAAAGCAGGGGTAGCTATTCTGATTGTTGACAATATGAACTTCAAACCAAGAGTGATTAAAGAGATAAAGAAGGTCACTACATACTTAAGGGAAAATTGTAAGAGGAAGAGATAAAAATTATATATACACCCAATGTAGGAGCACACAACTGTATAATACAAATATTAACAAACATGAAAAATCAAATGAGCAATAACACAATTGAGATGAGGTTATTTAACACTCTACTGGCACAAAGAGATAGATCGACTAGGCAAAAATCAGCAAAGAAATAACAGAACTAAACCAAACTTGTGAAAAAAGGGACTTAATAGACCTATACAGAGTGTTCCATTCAATAAGGGGTAATAGTACATATTCTTCTCAGCTCCACATGGGACATTCTCCAGAATAGATCATATTCTAGTGCATATATACTAAAAAAGAAAAGCTCAGAACCCAAGGGTTTTTCAGCAGAAATCTACATAAAATTTAGAGCATATTTAATGCCAACTTTTCTCAAACTCTTTAATAAAACTGAAAGGGAAGTAATTCTCTAAATCTCATTGGAGTCAGGTAAAGAACCAACCAAAAAAGAGAACTACAGGCCAATCTCACTAATGAATATAGGTGTAAAATCATCAGTAAAATACTATCGAACAGAGTGCAGCAAATCATTGAGAAGATTATATATCACTACCAAGTAGGATTCTCCCAAGAATACAGGGATGGTTCAGTATATGCAAATCCATAAATGTAATATATCACATCAACAGAACCAATAACAAAAATAACATGATAATCTCAATAGATTCATAAGAGCTCTTGACAAAGTCCAACACTCATTCATGATAAAAAAAAACCCTACAGAAAATAGGAATAGATGGTGATCTTTATCACAACATGATAAAATCACCTATGACAAACTAATAGCATACTAAAGGCAAAAACTGAAAGTCTTTGCTTTAAATTCAGGAACAAGACAAGGATGCCTGCTGTCCCCACTTCTGCTCAATATAGTTTTGGAAACACTAGCCAGAGTGATTAGACAAGAGAGAGAAATAAAAGAAATAATAATAGGGACGTGAGAAGTGAACTTATCATTATTTGAATATGACATACTTTTCATAGAAGACCCCACAAACACCACAAAGAGACTTTTATATTTAATAACCAAATTCAGTCAATACTCAAAAATCAATAGCATTTCTATACTCAAACACCAAATGCACCAAGAGAAATTTGTGAAATACACATTCCACAATAACACCCCCCCCAAAAATAATTAAGAATACTTAGTAATCAATCTCATAAGGACATAAAAACTTTATACATTGAAAATTATACAGACCTAGTGGCCTGAATTCAATCCCTGGCCTGCCATGACAGCCTTGCTCCTTGGGCTTGCTGAGACAGCGATTGAGACTGGGCATGTGGCATGCAGCTGTAATTCCAGCTCTTAGGAAGACTGAGCACAGGTGGATCATTATGAGTCCAATCTATGTATTGATACTCTGTAGACCCTGTAGACACCTACTAAAAAAAAAGAAAAAGAAGAGAAAATTATACTCTGAAAAAAGAGATCAAAATGGACTTCATAAAATGAAAAGATATTCCTTGCTCCTGGATAGGAAGAACCAACATTGTGAATATGACCATGTTCCCAAAATTGTTATACAGAATCAATGCAATTCCCATTAAAATTCCATTAGTGTATCTCCAAGATCTAAGAAAACATTCTTAAAATTCATCTGGAATCATCAGACACCTAGAAAAGTAAAAAAAAAAAAATCTTGGGCTTTGTACTGCTAACCTGTTTTGAAACTTGTTGCTACTTCTTTCTCGAAATTATTTAAAAATAAAAACAAAATAAAACAAACAAAAAATCATAGGCTACAAAGGAAAGGCAAGATGCATCACAATACTACTTGAAATTATACTACAAAGCTACTGTGATAAAATCAATATAGTACTGGAAAAAAAAAAAAAACAGACTTGAGGATCAGTGGAACAGATTAGAAGATGTAGAAAGAAGGACAAGCATACCCAACCACCTGATCTTTGGCAAAGGGACCAAACATGTTCACTGGAAGAAACACAGCCTCTTTAATTAATTGTGCAAGAAAAACTGCTCTTTCCCATCCAAAGCCTCAAATCTGACCCATGCCTATCACCATGCAGAAAACTAACATCAAAATGGATCAAAGATTTAAATATTAAAATAGAAACACTAAATCTGCAGGAGAAAGTAGGTTGAAATCTTAAAGACATAGGGATATACAAAGAATTCATCAAGAAGGGCTGGCGAGATGGCTCAGTGGTCTAAAGCACCTACTTGGAACAAGCTGAACTAAA
>NDGM010606120.1:0-10665 GCA_002564305.1 Octomys mimax
CTCTCTCTCTCTCTCTCTCTCTCTCTCTCTCCTGTGTTTTAGGGAAGGGTCTACAGGGTGTTTAGGGTCTCACTACTAGATGGACTTGTAGTGATTCTCCTGTTTACAGCTTCCCAAATGCTGGGATTACAGGCATGCACCACCATGCCCAGTCTCAATTGCTGTCTCAGTGCACCCCAGGGGCACTGAGGGGGATCGAACCCCTGGCCCCTGAACCTGTTTGCAGGAGCTTTAATATACTGAGCTATTTGGCCAACCCTGGGTCACCTCACTCCTATAATGAGACCAGTCCCACAAGACGGGCGGGGAGGGCATGTGGATTATCCAACTACCCCTTCCCCTAGAGCAGGCAGCAGTGAGAGCAGGAAGGTTGAAGGCGCAGATCTGGCCTTGGGGTCCTTTCACACCCACACAGCTATCACCATACCCCCGTGAACATGTAGGGCAGAGTTATCCTAATTCCAGGAAACAAGCAAGCATGGCAGGGGAAAATGGGATTTACCAGCCAGGCATAATAGCATTCAAATCCAGACCAGCAAAGTAATCAGTCTCTCTGAATCTCAGTTTTCTAAGGAGACAATTTTGTAGTACACAGGAGAAAGAAATGATATTAACAAAAATAATCTTGCAATGCCAAAAATATCCCAAGAGGACCTCCCTTGGAGCCCCAACCCTAACTAATTCCTCCCTCCAGCTTCCCTAGAACTGTCCTGTTTTGTTCTTATCCTTGTATGAATTTACTCTGCTTCCTAGATTCTTCCCTTGCCATTGCCTTCCCTGTCCATTCCTACTAGACTGAAAGCTCTAAGAGGGCAGGGGTCATGGCCACCCTTTCCTTGGTGTGTCTCCAGTGTCTCGACTTCTGTAAGTTCCTCTAAAACTTTTGTTGAGTGTGTTGACTATGGAACATAGAACCTCAGCTAACAGCAGGTGCTCAATGGCCCCAGAGTCCTAGAAGCACAAGGGGCATGGACAGGGGCCCCAGAGCTGCCCAGCGCAGGACTTTGTAATAAGCCCCAATGACTCAAGTGAGTCTCCCTGGCCCGGGCCTCAGTTCCTTCATCGGTGCATGAGCGCAGGTCTGGAGGTGGTTGCCAAGGCCTCCAGCATTCAATGGCTCTGGCTCTGATGCCCACATCAACTCTGAAATGAACAGGACCACAGGAGAGCCCAGTTCCATCACCAGGCCTCCATAGGTAACTTTCAGCTCTAGAAGGGCCACATGAAGTCAGCTAGAGAAATCTAGGGATGACTCCTGGGGGGCTCAGTGCTGGAAAAAGTCCTATTGTTGGGATACCCATGACATCTCTGTAAGCCTCAGATCTGCTTTGCAAAGAAGGAAAGAAGAAGATGAAAAAGGGCTGGAAGAAGGGAGGATGGACAGAAGGTGAGAACAGGTGGACTCTGGCCGCTGCTTGCCTGGCCCTCTCCACAGCCTGGTGATGCATGACACCCATTCCTGCATAGAAGAGTTTGCTTATAGTGTTAATGAGGCTGCACCCCAACAGAAGCTGATAGCCAACATGCAATGCTAACTCAGCAGCAGCCGCCACAGGAAGCGCGGTGTGAGTAATGCAATCCTACTGGCAATGCAAACAGCTGGCACCCGTAGAGTGCTCCCCAAGGGCCACAAGGGCCACAGTGCCAGGCACTCTGTGCTCTAGGCATCACCTCACAACCACATGGCAAGAAAGCATGGACACCTTTCCCACTTTACAGGTAGGGAGCCTGAGGCTTTGACGGGGCCTGAGGTCACACAGTGAGGACATGGTGGAGCCAAGATTCAAATGTTAGAAGTGGGCCCGGTGCTAGATGCCTATAATCCCAATACTCCAGCAGCCGGAGGCAGGAGGATGGTAAGTTCAAGCTCAGCCTGGGCAACTTAACAAAATCTATCTCTAAGTTAAAAAAAAAAAAAAAAAAAAAAGGACTGGGGATGTAGCTCGATGTGAAAATCCTGAGTTTGATCCCCAAAACAAACAAACCAAATACCTCAGAATCCTACTCTCTAACTGCAAACCTCAGCTCTTACCATCTCACCACACTGTAGACAGACTCATGAGACCACTGGGATAAATTAACATTTAATTACACAACAATGACATTTATTGCACTTGCATTGTTCATAATATAAGATTTACCATGCACACATGCACAAAGCAACCTTCAGTGATTTATGCTAGCACCATATCAGTATTTATACTAATAATCTGATCCAACTGAGAGGAAAAAGGTCAGGGGTCTCTATGCTCAGCAAGCACTGATACCAACAAGAAAGATGATGTATGAGAGCAGGTCAGGGGCTCAAGATTCTGCCACTGGAATGGTGACGCCTGGTGACATCAGGCATCTCTGTGCTCCAGGCAAGGCATCTCTTTAAATCATTCCCATGAACCATCCAGAGTGTGGTCAGAGCCTCCTGGAGATGTGGGGAGGATGACTTGTTTTTGAAACCCATGAAGACTCAGGACGCACAAAGTAAAGCTGCAAGGAATTGTGTTCTTCCCCTGTACAGGGTCATGCAGGAATCTAGCTGAAAATATCTTAAGCAGGGCAGATGAAAGAGCTTAACAAAGACAGCTTCCACTGCCTCCCTGCTGAACACGCAAGTGTCCCGGAAGAGGGAGACCTGTGCCCTGTGGGCAAGAGCAAGCCAGTCATGGCCTAGAGCTAACTGCTTGCACTGCTTCAGCCCAAAGGAATCAGACAGCAAGACATAGAACCTGAGAAAGTCACCGAGATTAGCCCTACAGCTGGGCACAAAACTGCCTTGAGTAGTCCTGAAAGTATCTTTAGCACTCCTCCTTTCTGTCCTTAATTGTGCTGTTGTGGCTGACTCAATGTCCCGAATCAGTTCTAGACATTTGCCCTTCATGGTCATTTTGACTTTGTGAAAGAGCCAGAGGTTGAATAGTGCCAGAACTGGTGAATAAGGAGGATGAGGCCTGTCACTTGTGCATGAGCCTGCCTTTCTGCTGGATGACCTTTGGCAGCAGTATTCACCCGATTTTTGATCATACCTTGTAAAGACATCCACCAAAAAGAACTTCTAGAACAGCTTCAGAAAGTGGCAAGAATGATGAGATAAGCGTGTTCAAAGTGAGAAAAGAAGTTTTTGAGGGAGATTAATGGCAATGTATCTTTTACTGTAATGTTTTAAATTTAGACGCACACCATCTAAATTTTTGATTACTCCTTGAAGAAATGGAGAACCCCTCATTTCTTCAGCAGGCTCTTTGATTTTACTATTTTGGACTCTGTTATGGTCTGAATATGTCCCCCAAAAGTTCATGTGTTGGGAACTTAATTCCCAAATTCCCGTTGATGGTCTTTGGAGGTGAGATGTTGGGGAGGGAATTAGGATTACATGAGGTCACAAAGTTGGGCTCCCTGTGATAGCATAGGTGGCTTTATAAGAAGGGGAAGCTCATGTGCTTGCTCTGTCCCCCCACGCAATCCCTCTGTCACTGGCGATGCAGCAGAAGTCCTTGCCAGACACCAAGCCCACGTCACTCCTGTGCTCTTGGACCTCTCAGCCTCCAAAACTATAAATAAACCTCTATTCTTTATAAATTACTCAGCCTGTGGTATTCAGTTAGAGCAACAGAAAACAAACTCAGAGAGACCCCGCAGACATTGTTCTTATTCTGTTGCAGATGGCTTTATTGGGCATGTTCTTACTGAGTCAAACATATCAGCCACACACCTGAAACAAAGAGTTGCCTTGTTGCTCCGTGACACTGCCTGGGACCAGGAGGACCACCTACCCCAGCTTCAGGAGCTGCCAGCTCCTCCTCCCCAATCCGTTCAAGCACAGGCATGTGTCTGTTGATTTCCCACCAGGTCCAGGTATCTGCACTGATAATCACGGCAGATACCCTCCTGCCTCTACCACAAGACAAGATGAGGAGGCCAGAGCTGGTCAGGAGATTTTTCTGACCCAAATCCTCACCAGAGAGATGAGCTCTCAGGATCAGCATCTGTCAGGGTTTCCTATATGGAGCTCTAGGGCTGGCCTGATGGTGAGGTGGCCAGGAAGTGGACCCCTGGGGAAAGAGAGCATCCTCCTCCCTGCACAGACATGCTGGCCCCTCCTACCTGGCACCAGTGACAAAGCCAGACAGCCTAAAGTGGGGTCCCTGAGGACCCTTTAGGCGCAGGCCCCTTCCCTAGACTGCAGTTGTACCTGGGAGATGCCTGTTCTAAGGAAACTCAAATCTGAGCTGTCTTGGGGTACAGCTGTCCAGGGGACCCCAGCATCCTCTCTTTGGAATTCTAGAGGTAATCAGGAGAGGGAAGATCCTCACCCCACACAAGAGAGGAAAGCTCTGCCTTTTCTCTATCTGCTTGCAACTAAAGGGAACCTGTTATCCTGGCAAAATGGGAAAAGGCCCTTTACTTTCTGAAATGAAGTGTCAGCCACAATGACAGTGAAGCTTCCGAGATACCCTAGAGTCACTTTTTATTCTTTTCTATCCGAAATCATTAGGGAAAAATCTTTCTGCAGCTTCTGTAAAACCCATTCACTGGAGTGAAATAGATCAATGAGAAAACCGTGGCCCAGAGAGCCCGCGCTGACGGCTCCAAAGCCAGCACATTCATCCTCCCCCCAGCCCTCTCAGGAGGACAAAGGACAGCCGCTCCCACACCCTGCAAGAAGAGCTCGCCGAAAAAGTTCTTTAACTAGATCTTGATTTCTTATCTATTATACAGCAAGAACAAAAAAAATCTCTTTCCGAGAGTGGCATATCTTACACTTCAAACAAGCGCAACTTTTTCCACTTATTTTTAAATGCACTTGCCTGCTAATGTGATAGGAAAAATCCAGGGGGAGGAAAAGGAAAGATGGAAGAGGCACGGCTGCTTCCAGAGGTGGTACCTCTAGCCAACAGCGGCAGGACCCGGAGAAAGTTCCTGAGAGCAGTTTGAGGGCTGGAGCCCTGAGATGTGTGATCTGAGTGAGAAGACTCCCTCCCGTGCTGTCTGCTCACATCCCGGGAACACCCCAGCAGCCGGGCAGGAAGGCGGCCCCCGGGCACCAGCAGAGGAAGAAGGCAGGGAGGGGCACAAGAATCCAGCCCACCCGAGCTTGTTTCTTGGCTGGACAATTATCATCACTCACGGTGCACGAGGCCCTGGCAGCAAGCGTGGGACAGAATTATAGAGCAGGCGACAATAGGCACGATGCCCCGTGCCACTGCTTCCTGAGCAGTGTTTCATTTCCTGGTCACAGCATACCCTTAGGGAAGGTGCTAATACTCTTCTGAATTACAGTTGGAGAAACTGAGGTAAGGAGGATTAAACAACCAGCCTGAAGTGATGTGAGGCCAAACTTTGAGTCTGTCAGAGGAAGACAAACAGCTGTGTACATTGCTGAATTAGTCGGTGGGAAGGACCACGTTCCATGGAACCACTACCCTCTGTCAAGGGACCCACCCTAGAGCTGAGAAACAGGAAAACCTGAATGAGTGCAGGGAGAAGGGACAGGTGAGAGCTAGCCCGTGTTCAGTGACTATAAGGCGCCGGGGCAGAAAGGGAGAGCCGTGGCGCAGCATGGAGCCCAATCTCAGAGACTCAGTAACCAGGGATAGAGGGCAGCCACTCCGTGTCAAGTTTTAGAAAGATTGACAGCTGCAGACTGATATAACTCACAAACAGGAGACAAGACATAATACCTAGCATGCTACACGTGCACACACAAAGGGACACAAAAACATCCCTTCACGGAACCCCCAAGCTAGGGCTGGGGGTCAGACTCCTCCCTAGGAAGCCCAGATTCCCTTGCACAACCCCACCTGCTAAAACAGAAGGCAGCACCGTATCATCCCAGAGGCTCCTGCTACGATGCCCTCTGACTGGCACTTTGAGGCCTTTTCCTTAGCCCTATTCTCCAGCTCCGCCGGTCTTTTATTCCTTACTCTGACTGGTTGGAGGGGAAAGGCCGCCTGACTCTATGAGGCTCCTTTTCATGCTGTGACAAAACATGGCTCTGGCCCCTCTCATGGTCCACTGGAGCCCATGCCAGAGCCTTCTGTTGGAAATGGAGCTTTTTGTCATTGTGTCATCTCCACTCCAGATGCAAACACTGGGCTTTGGTCCCTGCCCAGATGTTGTGAATTGGCTCAGAAATCCCCTCAAGCAGACTGTGGTGGTGCACACCTATAATTCCAGCACTCAAGAAGCTGAGGCAGGAGGATCTCTGTGAGTTCAAGGCCAGCTTGGGCTCCATAAGTGAACTCAAGGCCAATCTTAATTATACAGCAAGACTCTATCTCAAAAAAGAGAAAGAAAAAGGGGGGGGGGAGAGAGAGAACAAATGAACGAACGAACTCAGTCCTATGCACCAGACTGCTGGAGGCTCCTTTCCCTGTGCAGAATCTAAGACTCCAGCAGCCCAGGAATAAAAAAGGACATTTCAGACCACTGGCAGAGCACACAGGAGCACACAGATGGATTTGTAGGGCATTCCGGCAAGCCCCAGGCAACTGCAAACATTTTGCCACCAGTCCTGTTGGGGCTGTGGCTGGGAAAGGTCAGCAGCATCCAGCAAGCTGCTCAACAGCAGCGGGCTCTAAGCAATAGTTGTGATGGCCAAAGCCTCCGAGCTGTGGGTCAGAATTGACACCTGCCATTGTGGTAATGATCTGGTGTCATTATGAGCTCACAGTCTGCCCCTGCAGAAACACACATGCTCATCAACATCTGTCTTCTGCCTCGAGACAGTTGATTTTCTTCACAACAAGAAAACCTACAAGCCTATCAAACATCCGCCCCACCGTCCTCCCCCGGCAGACACAAGTTTTTGTCCCTCAGAGCCGCATATTTCACAGTTAGAACTGAGGAGCATGGAATCCTGTTTTAAAGTGTGTTCCACCAAACAGGGATGGGAAAAAAGCCAGGGCATAAAGTGGCCCAGGGGTGGTGCACAGCTGTTCTCACAGCTGGCAGAGACGCCCACAGCTGCTAGCAACGGCGGCCAACATCGAGCAAGCTGGTGAACAGAGGCAACAATGTGTGAGTGGAGCCACTGGTCATTTGGCGGGAGGAGCTGGGAAGGACACATTCTGCTAGGGAGCAGCTCTTCTCCCTGGAGAGCCCCTCACCCCTGGAATCCACCTCTCCTTTCCTGCTGACTCAAAGTCACCTGCGCAACACTCTGTTCCCTCCCAGGCATTTTCCGTTCTTATTCTTGCAGGTTTCTAAGCACCCCACCCCCAACCAGTGCTGCTACCCATTTTCTTTTCACAACCCTTTTTAATCACTGTCATTGTGCAGCTGTGTGCATGATGTGCCCCTTCCTAGCCCTGGAAGTGAGCCCCTGCTGTTTTCTGCAGTGCCCCTGGAGCAGAGAGGAAGGGCCAGCCCAGGATGCTGGGGACAGGGCCAGTGCTCTTGTAGCATGCCTTCCCCTTCCTGTCCTCTTCAGAGACATCTGCAGCAGAGCTGGGGAAGCCATTCCTGCCTTTGAGTTCACTAGCAAATGCTAACAAAAGTTACCTAAAGTCACAATTCACAGAACTAGCCCCAGGACCTTGAGGGGGTACTACCACCCACAGACTCACAAGTGTGGGTGCTAGAAATAAAACCCACTAAGATTTTCTTAGTGCTCCAAACAAGACCTCATGGTCCCACTGAACCCCATGTCATGATGACCCTGCTTTTATTACCCTGTTACAGCATTCTGAAAGCGACATTGTGATGGGCTTCACATCTGTTTGGTTCCTTCCTTTTTTCCTCCACATCCTTCTCCCCACACTGCCGTGTGCTGCTGAGGGCAGGAAAGACATTGCACCTTCCTAGCTTGGAACTGAGTAGGGAATCAGTGAGTTAAGATAACTGAATGCTACAGGTGTAGACGCAGATGCTGAAGTTGCAGATGGTACAGTAGTAAGACAGTGCTAAGGATTACTATGCCGTACTAGTAATACCAGATCTAATTCCTTCCTCTACATTTATAAAACCATTCATTCTCATATGAACCTTTAAAAAACCTACGTTAGCACCACTGTACAGATGTGGAAATGGACGCATGGAGAGGTAGAGTAACTTCCCCCAAAATCAGTCAGGAACTCCCTGGGATTCGAACCCAGGGAGTCTGCTTCAGCTCCTGGTCTCCGACCCTCCACACATACAGACAGAAAGGGTAAATTCCATGAAATATTTTATAGTTTGTATTTAGCTCTTTATATTTTCTAGAAGAGACTCTTGGTAAAAATAGAACATGTACAAAGAGGAAATCAACCCAAGTCAGTCCTACAGAGCCACACAAGGAGGAAACAAAAGACCCAGAGGAGAATGGACCCCTGCCACACCAGCAGGCCCCCCTGGGTGCATATGCTGCTGTGTGCACACCGCCAGGGAGCCTCTGAGCCAGAGCAGAGGACACAGGGAGACCCAGCTGTGCAGGGACACAGCCCAGGGTGAGAGGCGGTGTAAGAGGCGTGCGAACATAATTGTTGGGGTAGAGACATGGCCGGAGCCATGATTAGTTCAGAGCAATGATTCTCCACTCGGCTGCACTTTAGAATCAGCTGGGGAGCTTGGAAAAAACCCATACGCAGTGCCTCCCCAGAGCAATTAAATCAGCGTCTTGGGGGTGGGACTTGGGCAACAATATTGTTTTAAAGTTCCCAGGGTGGTTTCGACACACAGTCAAATATAAGAGCTACTGCCACCATCTCTGCAGCCTCATTCACCAGAGCAGTCTGTCCCCAGAGCCTGGACAAAGGTAGTGAGTAGGAATTCAAACAGGAGGTAGCCCCTGCACCCTCTTCTCCCCTGGGCTCGGCTGGGAGCCATCCTGTGAGGTGTGTTTTCTTGTGCTTAGTCATCCAGCTCTAGTTCCAATTCTGGCCTTGCCACCTACCAGCCAGATGACCTTGGCCATACGACCTAATGCCCAGGCATCAGTTTCCTCATCTGCCAATAGGGGATTGTAATAGACTGAACAAAGCCTCCCGGTGTTCCTGTGTTAATCCCCAGAATCTGGGAATGAGTTACGTGGCAAAGAGAAATTAAGGATGCAAATAGAATTAAGGTCACTGATTAGCTGATTTTAACTAGAGAGCTTAGCCAGCATTATCTGGGTAGCCACACTATAATCACAGGGGTCCTTAAATGTAGAAAAGTGAGGAAGGATAGGCCATGTCCTTTCTCAGCTGGCATTTGATGGCTTTGAAGATGGAACAGCGTCGCTCTGGAAGCTGAGAATGGAGAAGGAAATGCAATCTCTCCGAGACCCCCTGGGAAGGAAAGTAGTCCTGCCAACACCTGGATTTTAACTGAATAAAACCCACTTTGAACTCCTGATCCTCCAGAAGTGTAAGATAATAAATGCGTGTGATTTCAAACCATTAAATTCACAGTAAATTGTTATAGCCGCATTTGAAAATGAGTACAGGATAGATGGGAGTGAACTAGGGATAATGTAAAGATTAAATAAGACCAAATGCATTCACCGTGTACTGTACTTAGTGCTTTATAATGACTAGTTACACTTAGTACTTTTACCGTTACTCTTCTATGGGGCCGCTACTTCCTCCTGTGGCCGTGCAACTGCTATGGGGCTGCCTACATCTATCCGTCAGTCTGAGAGGGACCTGAGTGGGCCCTGCCCTGGTGTCAGCAACAAGCTTGCTTCTACAGCCTGAGTCTGGGCAGAGGAACTCGCAAGTCTGTGCTGGAGAGGGCGGGAGGCTCCCCAAAGCCCCTGGATTCCCATTAACATGGCACAGACCAGCTGTCCTATTTCTGACACTGTTCTTGTGGAACACCGGGAGCAGGACTTGTGTGTTGGGCATGGGTGGAGGATCAGGAAGAGAGGACCCCAGAGAGAGCTCTGATCGTCAGCTAAGGAGGGTCAATGGCAACAGCCAGCGAAGGAACCCCATGCAAACAGGGTCAAGTGCCTCAGTCAGTGCCAGCAGCTGGCACAAGCCACACACTAGGCCCTGAGAAAGGGCTTGGGTTTGCTATGGTGATCTCGGCAGGAAGAAACCAAAACTAAACTGAACATTCACCAGACGCCCCTTCCACGCTGGGCCTCATGGTGCCTTTGCCCAGCTCTCCAGGCCGATGCTTTCTGCATGAGTGTGTAGCCAGCCTTTGACCTTTTAGACAGAGGGAGACAGAGAGTCAGGGGAATCCAGTGATTCCACCCAGGTCAGATCTCAGCAGCAGACTCAAGATTCAAACTCATGATTCCAAATCTGGAACACTCCAAATCACCCCGTATTTCATTTTCTTCTCATAAAGGCCCAATTAATATTTCAGATGCTATCGATTTAATCCTGGGAGCATGTGAAGACAGCTAGCGCAGACTATTAATCTGCACTTTCTCCTTGAGAAGTGTCAGCCACAAAAACATTGAAGCTTCAGAAACTACAAACAATGTGAGATGGGCCTGAAGGAAACGCACTGCCAGATGCATAAATCTCGAGTCAGCTCCAGGTACTGTAATTGCAGCTCTGCATAATGTTCATGAACCTTGAGTTCCTGGAGGCAAACAGCAGGCAAGGGACGAGGCAGCCACTTCCCACTGTGAGTGCCAAGGACTCCCACCAAATTAGTGCTGCACAGCCCTGGGAACTAAATCGATCCAAAAGGGCTGGAGAGATGGCTCAGTGGTCTAAAGCACCTACTTAGAACAAGCTTAGCAAAACACAG
>NDGM010606429.1:0-10372 GCA_002564305.1 Octomys mimax
GGGAGGGGAGGAGAGGAGGAGGTGGCTCCTTTCCAGGCCACGTTCACAGCGGCCTCTGATACCCAACACTGAGTGATGACCCATCCGTGAACCGGCCCAGTATCACACCCGCAAGACCTAATCACTTCCCAAGGCCCAGCCTATGAGCCCAGGAGGGTTTGGGGGGCATCTGATGGGAGCTATACAAATCAGGCTTAGAGGTGCAGTGGGTTTGGGGATACAACACTGCAAATGCCATGGCTGACAGAATAAAATGGGTAGAACCTTAAAAATTGCAGCAAATATTTGCACATGGTAAGTGGTTAATACCCAAAGTCCATGGTAAATATGGTATTTTATTCAAAAAAGACCTGAATTTAAAAAACGGAAGTATCAAAAGGGTTGCACTTTGTACATCATTGTAGGAAGGTCAGAGAAGGTTGCCAGAGACTGGGCAGGAAGCGCTGGCACCAGCCGTCGGGCGCGGCTCCTCCCCCACGCAGCGGACTGCGAAAGCTGACAGCCGTCGGAAACGAATGCTTGCGAACACTTTGTGGATTTTGTGATGAGATAAACAGATCAGTATTTCTTATTAACTTGTGTCTCTTATGAATAGAATTAAGCAAAAATAAGTGAAAAATGTACATTATCCTAACTGCTAATGTGTCAATTGCTCTGAAACAAATTCGTATTTTCAAAGCAAGCAGTACAGAAGAACTAACTGGAGGTAAGGAGTATAAATGACTATTTGCTACACAAAACAACAATAATTAAAACTTTTGGCAGTAACTGCATAGGAGGTTGAGGGGAGAACGTTATTAAATTTCTTATGATTATATTGTGATCTAAGAAATGAAAACAGTATTAATTTATATTAGGTCATAATACTTTAAAAAGCATGTGGTAATCTCTAGGGAAAAAGGAAAGCGTATCTAAGAGGACAATAAGAGGAATTATAAAAGAAATACTTGTTAAACCTAAGAAAAAGCAAGAAAATTAAAGGAAAAACAGGTACAATAAATAAAAATATATAGTAAAAAGTCATAAGCTTAAATATATCAATACTTATACTAAATGAAAAAAAGACCTAAAAAATCTAAGCAAAAGACAGAGATTATCAGAATGTCTTTTAAAAATCCTCCATGTTTCATGAGACAAAGTTAAACATGAGGAAGCACAAAGGCTGAAGGTAAAATGATGCAAGGACACGCCAAGGACGGCGCCTCTCGCTCCTGAAGCGGGCGCCCAGCGGGACCTGAAGCCGCACACACTTATCCTACAGCTCTTTACGCGAGGTCTGAAGTGGATTTTACGGGGCTGACGTCAAGGTGTTGTAGCTCTGGGTCCCTTCTGGACACCCGAGGAAGCATCTTTTATCTCTGGGCTTTTAAAATGCAACTTAAAATATTTCAGTAATTCACATTTTCAGCACATAATGACCAGATTTCGCACGGGGGTGGCAGGTGCGTAGCGTACCCTAGTCCTTCCACTTCCCCTCCTGCCCTCCATCCCGCCCTCCCGCTCGGCCCCCTTGTGACCTCCAGAGGTGCCCGGGCTCCCGAGCTCCCAGGTCGACTGCAGCGGCAGCTTCTCCTCACCCCACCCCTGCGCCCCAGCTTCTCACCGGCCGGGACCCCAGCCCTCGGCAGCAGCACAGTGCGCACCTGCACCCAGAGCACCTCCCGAAGGTGAACACGCTGTGCAGCGAGACCTAGTCTCAGCACATCTTTAGAACTGAAATCCCTGCGAGTGGGGTGTCTGGTCAAACTGTAGGTAACCAAAAACACGAACCTGACTAAGAAATCCCTGAAATATTTGGTAGCAATGCAGGAGTCAAGGAGAAAATATCTATGGCAATTAAAATATTTGAATTAAATGATTTTGAAAATATGTCATTAAAACTTGGGGGTTTCAACTACACCTGTGTTAAGAGGCAAATTTATAGCCCTAGATGATTTTTTATAAAAGAAGAAAAGCAGAAAACCAATAACCTATCGTTACAAAAATTATAAGATAAAAGAAACAGAAAGTAGCAAGAATAAAAAGACTACAAATTAATAAAGCAAAGAAAAACATCATAGTAAAAATGTTTTTTTAATTTTTTTAATTTGGTTTTTTAATGATTAATAAATTTGATCAGCCCCTGCCGGGATGAAGTCGATGAACATGAGTGAGTAGAAGGCACTAAGGTTAGTTGTGAGAAGGTGGCAGTGCATTTCCTAGAAGCTGTTAAAATATGAGAAAATATTAACAATAGTATGTTATTGATATATTTGACACATAATTGAAATTAAAAATCTATTACAGGTAGGAATATGTGCACACCCCTATATCTATTTGTAAATAAATACCATCTCAGGAAAAAACTGGGGTTGGAGGTTTCATTTATGAATTTAAAATATTTAAAGAAATGAAAATGATAAAATAATGAAAATCATCTCAGAAGGTAGAAAAAACATTTGATTAATTCAAAATTCATATGATGATAAAAAAGAAACTAGGATTGAGAGAAATCTTTAATGCGTAAGTGATACGTGATGAAGAATGTGCACGCTCCTCTTTGCAGCCAGGCGCTGAGGCTTTCCCTGAGACTTGGACAACTCCGGAATGGCCACACTGCCTGCCGTTGCCTTGTACGCACGGTGCAGAGCATTATGGACAGGAAAAGGTTTCAAAATCGAAAAGAATGACATGTAATTGTTTTTATTCTCAGATAGAAGAGAATCCAAAAACTAGTGAAGAAAATAAAACAATAGTTTAATTATCTAAATGAAGGAGGAGGTTTACTTTTCTAGGGTCAAAGTGAATATACTATTTAAATTGTATTTCTTTATGTTAGCAACAACTGATAATAAAATATTATGTATTACAGCCCCAGAAAAACCAATTACCTAGAATTACATCTAAAAAAATGTATAAGGACTTTATATAGAAATGTGGAACATTTTTGAGAATAATAAAGTCAGACTCACATAAATAGACACTTACTTCTAGTTTGTGCATCAGAGGTTTCAGAATTATAAAGATATCAAGTATCAGGGCAATTATAAAGATATCAATTTTCTGACATTGATCTATGGACTCAATGAAAACTCAAAATTTTACTGAGATATTTATCCTGGAAATTGAGAAGGTGAGTCCTAACTTTGTTTGGACATTCAGGGAGCTGAGAAGAGTTGAATTTTTTTTTTTAAATGTATTTAGTACAGGGTCTACAGGGTCTCACTACACAGATCGGACTTGTAGTGATTCTTTCTGTTTTCAGCCTCCAAGCGCTGGGTCTACAGGCGTGCACCACCATGTGCAGTCTCAGTCACCATTTCAGTGTGCCATGACACACCGGCAATCGAACCCCAGTCCCTGTGTCTGCCTAAGCAGGCGCTTCACTCCACTGAGCTATCTGGCCGGCCCTAAGATTCGAAGTATTAATGAACTTCTACAATTAAAAAACCCTAGAGACAGACAACAGAGTTCAGTATTTACTCAAGCTGCCTTGATCAAGACTGTGTTGCGCTGTCTGGCGTCATCAGGCGAATGGGCCAGCGCAGCACACCAGCAGATCCAGGGAGCAGCTGCCACACGGTCTCCTGGGCAGGACAGCGTTGCCATAACAACAAAGGGAGAAGAAAATTTTCTAGAAGGAATGTTTATTTGCATGCAAACAGGTGAACCTGACCCTTAGGTTACATCACACAGAAGTATCAGGGCAGATAGGTTCTATCTGCATTGAAAGGTAACACAATGAAGTTCACTGCAGACAACACAGGAGAATATGTCTGTGGCTTTGCAGCAGGCAGCATGAATGAGGAGGACAGAAGGACATTAACCGTAAAGAGAGAGACTGGTAAGCTGGAATTCATTAACATAAGCAAGTTCCCGGGACACGGCACAGCGAAAGGTCAAGGAGGCCAGCCCTGGGGAGAAGCGTGTGGAATACATGTGTGTTACAAAGACTCGCATCCTGTCCACAAAATGAACACCCACTGGACAAGCCAGTGCCTGACAGTGCACTTAGAAATGTGCAGAGCCTGGAAGGCGCCTTTGAAAAGGGGCTATCCAAGCAGCCGTCAGTGATAGGGGTAGGAGAACGCCGCAGGCGTAAGGGAATTGTGTCTACGTAGCAGCATTGGTAGGATGAGCCCCCAAAATACGAGTAGATTATGAGGTGTGGTCAAAAATACAGTGCATGACCTTTTGTATCATTTTTATTGTTTTAAAAAATTATCTTCAAATAAAAAATGAAAGCAAATACAGTGCATGCTGCTGCCAAGGGCTGGCCGACAGCAAGGCGGGCTCCTGCAAACACGGAGCTGCGCCCTGCGCACCTCATGCCCAGGCCGGACTCTCTGCGCCTTCTGGCTGTTCCTCCATGTCGCGATGACCATGAAAGGTCAATGTTGTGAGCTGATTCAGGACAGTGCGGTAGCCGGTTCATTGCCACACAAGACACTCGCGACAGAGAACTCCAGAGTCACGTCAGGATGTGACAAGCACAGTGGGGTAGGTCTGTTTGAACTGAGGGGGATTTTGAGGGGGATTCCTGGGTAATATGTCTTTTACTGTACTATATTTAAAAAGTAAACATTCGCTGTAGTTTTTGGTCACCCTCTGTATATGGATACCTAGGGAAAGGCTCATGTTTTAATTACAGGTGTTGAATTGAAGGAGGAGGAATATAACGTGCCCATCTTTTGCTGTTTCTGTGTTTTGTATATGGCATTCATTATAATGAACTGGAGGAAAAACCCCTAAAACATTAATATTTAACTGTGTTTGCTTTGGATGGTTGGAGTTTGAGGCCGCATTGAGACACATGAAGTGTGTTGTTCTTCTGCTTGTTCCTTCCAAATGCCGGTCAGCTTATTTCTATTCCCTGTAGTCAGGAGACGAGGTCCAGGTCAGCAGCGCCTTTCTCGCCACTAGGGTGACCAGATGTCAGGTGCACGGGAGGATTCTTCCCAGGGACCCTCTGCGTCCCCTCTTCTCTCCTTGGAAACACCAACCCTTCCTCCCATGCCTTCAGTACCAAGCAGGTCAACTCCACTGGTTTGAAATAGGAAAAGGAGAAACAAGGAAATCAAGTAAATATATCACCTCAGTTCACTGGAGGAGGATCTAATTGAGCCAAATTGAAACAATTTCTTTGTAGCCAGCACCACAGCAGGCGCTGGGCTCCAAACACATGCCAAACGCTCTGTGTGTAAATATTTTCCAATTGCCTGTTGAACAAAGAGAAAGCCCAGGCAGAGGCGTGCATTGTCTGCATGCATTTGATCAGGCGGATGGACCCTACGTGTGGGCCAGAGAATGGCCCTGCTCCTTGGGAAGGACAGCATGAGGAATTCAAATGGGGGGAGACAGGGCAGGCCTGCAGGAGGGGGCGTCCTCCACATTTTCTTCTCTTCAGTAGCATTTATTTTCCCAATTTCTATTTCTGAAATCATTGTTTCAACCTCAGACTGCAACTTTTGGAATCATGACTGACTTCTTTATTTCTCTAAGCTTTTCAGTACTTGACAAATCCCTTGGCCAGGTCTGCAGATCTGGCCTCATGTGTGCGTTTGCTGTGTCCTTATTGTCCTTCAGCATCAAAGTCTTCCCCATAAGCTGCTGCTTACCCAGCAAGCCAATGACCAAGACTCCTTGGTCCTGTTTCCCCCTCTCAGCCTCTGCTCCCTGATGTTCCCTCAGAGCTGGTAACGTGGGTGATGTCAAAGCCGTTCAAGCCCCTCGGTGACCTTGCATCGCCTGCCAACTAAACACAAAGCTTTTAACTCAGTACTAGGAGCCTTGGGAAATTCTGACCTGCATTTCTAGAATTAGTCCTTCTCATTTATTGATAAACACTTAACTACTCTCTTCAAACTACACTTCTCGGTTGCTGAGCCTGTGCCGTTGCAGGCTGTGCAGCTCTTAGTAATATGGCCCTGGACATCAGCGAGGGTCGCCTTCCTCCTCTGTGTGAAACCAGGGCAGGCTCACCTGCGCAGAATGTGTGTGAAGGCCGCAGGGCCAGCACCTGCGAAGCCTTTAGCTCTGGGCTGGCCGCAGCGTAAGTTCTCGGTAAATCCCAGTGGCGATTAGCGGCGTTGCTTGAGCTGTTCTTTCACACGGCACATCCTCTTCTCAGTTTCCTTTTGACGAAGCCCAAGTCACGTTTCAAGTCTGCCCTGCTCACTGAGCCCTGTCTGTTTTTAATCTTGTGTTGTTCTAGTTAACAACTGTTTCTTCTCATTGTCCTTTCTACCCGCCATTGATAGTCCAACATGTCCTGCAGTTCTTTCTGCATTTAAAATATTTGCTGAAGCCAACCTTACTTAAAACACCACCCCCCACACCCCTTAAGCAGGTAGGGATGGCTTCTTTAGCCATGTTTGTATCTAGTAAGGCTGCATGGAAACTCCTTAACGCCTTTTTAATCCATCCTTTCAGTTTAAAGATTCAGTTTTTAAAAATGTATTTGGTACAGGGTCTTACTACACCTCTTGTAGTGATCCTCCTGTTTTCAGCCTCCCTGGCACTGGGATTATAGGCATGTGCCACCACACCTGGTCTCAGCGGCCAGCTTAGCATACCTGGGGGTGGGGCTGGCTTGGTATGTGGTGCTGGGAATTGAACCCAGGTCCCTGTGCTCACCTCAGCAGGCACTTAGTCCACTGAGCTATCTTGCTGGCCCCTGATTCATTAATTATTAAGTTTAACTACCAAGTATGCTGCCCGAGCTACCTGTCCAGCTCCCAGGATTCCTCATTTTGTGAGGACAACCACAGAAGAGGCCCGGACACCTCCTAAAGTCCCCAGCTCTTGCCTCACAGGAGAGCGTGCACTTGGCATGGCCATGCATTTATAGGAACCAGAATTCTCAGGAAAATGTTTCACATCTGCTATTTCACTGCTAAGGAATCAGAATCAAAGCAACTCTCAGAAGGACTTCGCTGATGCCACTGGAGGTTGTGGTAGGATGGGCTGTGTTATGATTTTCTGTGTTTAGCCCTTCTGTGTCTATCTAGTTTTCACTTGCTTATGTGGTGATGGTGGAAAATTTAAGACCCAAAGAGACGCTCTTCGTATGGGACCCTGCTGAGCTACATATCCTTACTTTGTCTTTCTTTTCCACTAAGGTTGCCTGGTTTAGCTGTAGAAAGCTGCTGGTCCAGGCTTCCGATGAGAAGCAGCACAGTTCCTCGGAACAGAGCAAGCCTGTTTCTTGGGTGGGTGAGCTCACTCAGGTACCGTGGTGTCCGGAGGCCCTGGAGTAGATCAGGCTCACTTAGGCAGGGTTTCGAGAAACCAGAAAGGTGAGATTCCAGGAGGAATTTGTTTTCCGATGTGTGCTTTGCCCGATATTCTGCTGCAGCCTGTCTAGTCACCCGACCTAAGGAAGCTATTCGAGTTCAGGGACAGGCAGCTAGCAGCTCCCCGTGGCGGGGCCGAGGGATCGCTTCTGTTTATTGCTGACTCTGAAAGGCAGGCCGCACTGCCTCCTGCCCCAGTCGGCTGCAGAATGCACAGCGGAAGGCCGCCACAGCCAGGTAATGGGCCTCCTTGAAGACAGCTCTCTAATGTATTTACTTCCCAGACACCAAAATGCCAGGCTGCTAACAGATGAGTTGTTTGTACTTTGAAAGTTTACTGTTCCGGTTAGGACATCCTTGATGACATTTTATATTCTCTTTGCGGTGCAGCCACTGATTCATGCCGCATTCTAAAGGTTGTGAGTCTCCGGGAGGCGCTAAGCACTCCATGTTGTGGCCATTAAAAAAGAAGTGTATAAAATGCAGTGCTGCTGGGTGGAAGTGCACGAGCCAGGAGAACTTCATTTGCTGCTGTGGCTGTTTACACTCCTAGCCTTTGAGTACTGCCGGCCCTCTACTTGGTTTTTGCTTTTGGAGTTGCAGCTGTCCTCTGTCCAAAAACAGAGTAAAGTTGTTACTAGATGAATTCTTTATATTTATAATACATATTTTAAGTTTGACTAAAAAAAAGTCACGATGTGCTGAGTCATCACGAAACATAAGGGCTCCTGTGGGATGTTGGGATGGCTATGGGGCTGACGAAGCCCAGGTCCCTGTCCCGGGAGCGGTGAGCTCACCCGTAGCTAGAGGCCTAGTCTCATGCGTTAGGTAGCACTCGGAAGGCTCAGGAGAGGCACGCGCCTGCGCACCTTGCTTGGGAGGTCTGAGAACAGTGCAGGAGAGTACTTCCGAGCTGTGAACTGAAAGGGGAGCAGCATATTTTTATCAGTGCATGCCCGAGGGGCAGCCTCTTCATGTTCCTCCCGGGGAGCCGGTACATGGACAGAGCATGTTAGTCCCTTTAACCCCCTTTCCCTCTGAAAGGAGGAGGAGGAGGATTCACATGGGCGAGGCTCCTCTGGGGTAGAAGCCTTCCAGGAGAAGGAGAGCCGTGGACATGGGCATAGATATGGGGAGCCAATGGTGGATCAATTCATAATCAAACAGGGCACCGGCAGGGACTGTGTCCCTGCTCTGGTCCTGCTCTGGTCATAGCCAGGTGGCTACCACAGTCTCCAACAACAGGAGGAAGCAAGAGAGGACAGAGGTCATTCCCAAGCTACCGTGATGGGTGGAGATGAATTCTGGGCTGCCTTGGAAACCTCAAAGGGAGGCAGGAGGACACAGGGAAGCCAGCAGCCTCCTTTTCCCCAAGGACCTGGGCGTAGGAGCTGAGGCCTGATTCTCAGGCACCCCTGATGTTCCCCTGGTTGGTGGTGGGTGACGGGAGGGTGTAGCTGGCCTGGTTGCTTGAACTGCGGTGGAAGTTGGTGAGGTAGTGAGGTGGCTTGGGCTTTGACGTCAAAGGAAGAGCGGACTGCTGGAAGTGCTATAGTTAATAACACACAGCTCCTGGCCTGTGGAGCTCACAGTGGCGTGGAGGCGGCTGCGGTCAACGCAGGCTGGGATGGGCTCAGTGTCGCCTCCTTTCCCAGGGCTTGCTCCTCCCGGACACTTAAAAACGCAGACCCTCAGGCCTTGCTCTCCCATGTCACAAAACAGGTGCAGATTTGGGCGTTTACGTGCACAGTAAAGCCTGAGCAGCAGCTGGTGACAGTGGGCAGTGGTTGGGACACCGGGCTGCAGGGACCCACCGGGCTGAGGGTGGCCAAGGGGCTCTGTGTCTCGGGCCTGCTGACGCTGAGGACCTGAGCTGAGCTCTGCACAGCGCACTGGCCCTGAGAGTTGGGCTGTAGGCTTGGCTTGGTTTGGGGTTCCGTGAAGGCAGGGCTAGCACCTTAGGTTGTTCCAAAGCTGGAGACCTTTCAAAGCTGTTCTGAGGCCTCAGATGCGAGGAAAGGCGCTTGGGCCCTCAAAGTCTGCCCACCAAAGGGAAGCTCCCCCTTTTCAGCTGTTAAGTACAGGAAAAATGTGTTCTTTGGTCTAAAAAAGCATTTTAGTACTGTTTAGTGAGAAACAATGATCTAATCTGGATTCTACAACAGAGAACCCAAGCAGGGGTCCTCCTAACACCTGCTGCAGCAGGGCGCGGTGCTGGGGGCAGGCCGAGCGTGGCCGGCTGGGCCGGCTGTTGGCAGCCGCGTCCCGGCGCTGGGTCTGGACCCGGTCGCCATGCCCTGCGCAGGCGCGCGCAGAACCTGCGTCCAGATGCAGGAGGCCCAGCCAGGAGAGACGTCAGATCACCGCACGGACAGAAAAGTCAGCTGAGGAATCGGTTATTCAGCACGAACAGAGCTGTGGAAGGTTCATGAAAATCAAGCAAATCATAGCAATTAATAAACGCTGCTGAGGGCTTGGCTCTGCCCTGGGGCTAAAATGCCCAGGACCTCTCTGCTCATGCCTTTGTCTTCGCCACAAGCACTAGCTACTTCTTTTATGGATCCCTGGGCTCACCCGAGCCGCCTGTGGTCTGATAGAAAGCTGACACAGTGGTCCATGCGGCGAGAGCCTTTGTGAGCGGTGCAGGGAGCCCCGGCTCCTCCCGCTTCGCGGCTCCCGCAGGAAAATCTACCAGAGGGAATGTGCTCACCATTGGAGTGTTTGTCTCACTTCTGATTCTGTGACAGCCGCAGTCTGGGCTGGGTATCATTCATTTCCTGTCCCTAGCGCCTGACACAAGGCCTAGCACACAGTGAGATCTAAACAAACATTTGTTGAATGAATACACGAGACTGAGCATTTAAAAAATGAATAGGTAAGCAAATGCTTTCATACTAATACTGATGGAAGCTGATTTTTTTGTGGCTCAAAAAGGGAACTTTGTTGGTTGTGTCTTTGCCTGGCTTTGGTATCAGTTTAATACTTGCCTTCAGAAACAATTTTGGGAGAACTGCTCCCTTTTCAATTTCATTGAAGAGTTTGAGGAGTGTAGGGATCGTATCTTCTGTAAATTTCTCATAGAATTCAGCTGTGAATCC